>JAQGAT010000350.1:0-36364 GCA_034687845.1 Pantelozetes paolii | reverse complement strand
AAGAGAGCGAGTGAGAGAGAGAGAGAGAGAGAGAATGTTATATATGAATGCTTTCATGAGTTCTCTCAGTTGTATATTATATGAAAAGCAATTTATAAACTCAGACAACTGAGGGGCCGACCGATTCTGGTTGTGCTCAGTTCTGAGATGTTGGAGCCATCATATGCTGATTGGCTGTTCCCAGCCTTCCGGGAAAGCCCTGTTCGATGGGCACCGCATCACTGGAACGGCAGCAATGAAAAGCACTGACAGATCTAATGCTGTGACCATTTAATCCTATATACGATCGCATCTCGTCATGAATGGCATGAATTCACTCAAAAACACAACAAAATAACAATTTTTTCAGTTTTTATATTCAAAACAGTTTTTCTAAAGTATTTGTTGTTGTGATCTGTGTTTTAATTGTTGTGTCGTTTCGTCATATTTTCAGTAATTATGATGAATACGACATACTTTCCTCCGGAACACAACCCAAGCACCGGCTTCTATGGCTCTGCCGAACAGGCCTATCGTCAGTTCCAATCCAATGCACTGTCATTAATGCCGGGATCGACGTATACAAGCAATTTAAGACCGGGTCATACAGGCATCCAAACCGATGGCACCAATTATGACAACTGTAGTAAACTATATGATAGCACCGGTACTCAACCTTTCAAAACAGAAGCGTTCAAAGATTGTGGTATAACTAAGGATCAGAATGGGTATAAACCACCCGACCCTCAAATGACACCAACCGGTTGGCCTAACTCTTTACGGCCGTCGCCTTCATCTACTGCTATGTCATCCAATTTTGATGCCACTGTCGCCGCCTGTTCCCGATCTGTATCCGATTGGGCAGTGGGTTGTTGTAACAGTACAACAATGTCCAGTGCAGGTGTCACTGGCAACAATTTCTACCCCTGGATGGCTATTGCAGGTACTTATTAACTCCATGTTGTTATCAGTTATTTGTTCAGTTCATTGGGTTGTTTGCACCCAATCCTCAATACATAACATGTCTTCCATACCGGCTCTGACCTACAGCTGCCGATGCACTCAACCATTGCTATTATGATTCAAAACAGGCCTTATCTTTGTCCGACAAAAGTAGTGCTTTTATAACATTGATAGGTTTGGGAGGGATGGGTAGGAGAGAGAGAGAATGTGTGAGTGAGAGAGAGATTAAGTGAAACTGAAAGTCATTGAAAGCTGTGTTACGCGTAATGCTCTCAAAGTCTGGTTTTTCGGGTTGGGCTCAGCTATGAGGCCATCAATTCATTCAATGACTTCAATAAAAAGTATTTTTCTGTAAAAATGCGATAATTTTTGAATAAAATTGTATTTATTTTTAAATAAGAAATATATCTTTGATTATGAACTGAGACTTCGTTTATGTCCAACACATCCATCCATTCATTCATAACTTCAATCATAAGTGAAATAATAATAATTTGATACTCAGTTCAGTAGTATTAGTGGTATTGGCATAACGTCTACGGCTATGACGGCCATGAGTTTTATGGCATCGTCTTTGAAATAACTAAAGTAATAATTATTATAGTAATAAAACAATGTTTTATAGCACTCATAGCACATCACTCTTAAGAGCACTCATAGCCCAGTCCCGAACCGCTTAACAGCGGCCATATTTAGTCCATAATGCAACTCATTTGCACCTAAAAAATCATAGTTATTGTCGTTATTGTAGTCATTGTTACCTCAAAACTGCTTTTTATAGTTATATAAAGACTTTAATTCTAGAGTTAATGAAATATTTTGCGGTTTTCTCTTAATTTCAACACTTTTTTAGTTTTAATATCAAAATTAGTGATAAAAATAATGGTTTACTAGACTTATGTCAAAATATTTTCATAAAACGATATTTGAGATAAAAATACAAGAGTTGAATGAATTTAATTGACTTTTGAGATAATAATCACAAGTTTTATAACAAAAAATTATTTTAAATTATAAAAATATTTTTGTGATTAATATTCAAATAAAACAAATTATAAAATACTTTTTAATATCTATTTTTTAAAATTTTATATTAATATACACTAAATGTTTATCATTATTGCAAAAAAACAGATTTAATATGAAAGCATAAAATGAAAAGTTAAGTGAATTTATGGAAAAAAAGTGAAAAGAGTTTATAATTTAAATAAAATAAAAATTACTTACAATTAAGTGTTGAATCAATTGAAACTAATTTTGTGTTTTATATCACAATAATGTCATCAAAACAAGTCATTTAAATGCTTTAAAACCTGCTTTAGTGTCGATATAATGTAATTATTCATAAATAAAATTTTGAATAAATGTTTCATTTTTAGTGAATATGAATGAAAGAGAGAAAGTGTTTCAGTGTTTGGATGTGTTTGTCGAGTGATGTCTCTCTGAATACTAGTGACAAAGTGATGGTCTGTTTGAGGGATCAGTTTCTCGTCTTTTTAGTTAAACTTTATTGCATGAGATTTGCATGAAATTTATCACTTCATAGGTTGAGAGCCAATACAAACCAAAGCTCAGGTATTTGTATTGATTGCAGGACATTGTCCTTGAATTGATGACAAAACCCAACTGTCATTGCAGTGGAAGTGACATAAAACCCTCCCTAATGTCCAACTTTTAGTGCATTATTACCTAAACTTTACAATACTTTAAAAGGAAATGTTTATTGAGATCTGCTGTCAATGTATTGATTGCTGTATTGATTGCGAAACGTTGTATAACTCAGTGTCTAATCTCTCAGATGTTGTATAACTTGAAACTCAAATTACAGTCACTTTTTTGCCTAATTTGGGTCTTTTCCGAACCACTGCAGGTCTGGCCGGTGCCAATGGTCTGCGCCGGAGAGGTCGTCAAACCTATACCCGCTATCAAACACTAGAGTTGGAGAAGGAATTTCATACAAACCATTACCTGACCCGTCGGCGGCGCATAGAGATGGCACACACCCTATGTCTGACGGAAAGACAGATCAAGATATGGTTCCAAAACCGAAGAATGAAACTGAAGAAAGAGATCCAAGCCATCAAGGAATTGAATGAACAGGAGAGACAGGCACAGGCCAACAAACTGCAATCACAGTCCGGATCCTCTGATAACAAGACATAAGAATAAGTTTTTTAATCAATTCATCGCTTATTTGAGAAGAAGTGAAGAAAAGGTCAGAAATATTATAGTTTTCATATATTTTTGTTTTGTTCCTCATATTTACAAACATTGATTGCAAACCCATTGCGAAGACGTTATTATTATTGATATTATTATTAATATTATTATTATTATTATATTTTGAGTTCAATTTTAAGATAATATTTCCGATAATTCAGTTCAGGATTGAAATGATATATAAATACATATATAAATAAAAGTACAATATTTGTCACGAAATAACCTAAACATGAATTGTTAGTAAGGATTGACTGGAGTATACGAAATGCTTTCATTCGTGCAATTGATGGGCATTTAAATTGATTTTTAGTTATTACATGATATGATATACGAAACGTACATAAAGTATACGTAATTTTGCTTTATTTCAAATCATATGCAGTATTTCGACTCATATTTACTGTAAATTAATTCAATTGTCATATAATTAGACTTTCTTTGCAACTAAACCATTGAAACTTTGAAACTTAAATATATTTACTTCATATTGATATCAAAACTAAGTTTACAATTGACTGTAACCTACAGTATAGCGAACACAATGTATACGATATATACGAGTATTTTAGACTAAACTAAAGATAATTTAATAATCAATTCTGTATTATATATTGCAATGTATTTTGTAGTTGTCCTAAGGGTTAAGCATTGGTATGAGTGCTGAATATATCACATAATCATTGAAAAGTAAAAACAATTTTCTTAAAACCCATTCTTTAGACTCAGAATCCAATCACAAATGTCTTTCTTAATACTCATTCAATGTTTAATATTTTTAATTTTCATTTACACACAAAAAACTAATTGAAATCTACTTTTATTGTTGTTTTGTAAAACTTAATTATAATTTATTTGTCATTCAAACTCTTAATTCAATATAAATTAAATTAAATGATGTGTAAAACTCAATGCATTTTTTTGATGTCGTATTTTAATTATAACAATAATAATGACAATAATAACAAATCATTTGATAAAAGTCTGTCTGAAATGAGTCTCACTTTTATTTATTAAATATTCATTTTCAGTGATAAACATCGCTTTTACTCACTTTTAAATGTCTTTATTTCTTCTTTAGTCTAAAATGAATCCAAAGTTATCTAAATGTTATCTTTTATATATATTTTTTTATTTAAAACTATCAAAACTTTTTATCATTTAATTATCATTTTTTAGATAATAAACCAGTTTTTTAGTTAAGTTTAATAAGAAGTGTATATTGTCTTCAAAAAAACATTTTTATTTAAGGCTTCAGTACTTAAACGGATGTAAAACATAGTATTATTTTTAAATACATTAATATTGTATTGAAATTCAGGTATATTTGAATGCATTGCGGAATAATTGAAAATTCCTTGCGATTGAGGTCAGACTTGTTTAAACAATAATTTACTTTAAATAATATATCATTTAATTGTTATATAAATATATCAAAACATTTGCAAAAATTGTTTGATTTATTGTTTAACAGGAGTTATGGTTGTGTGAAAACAGTTTAAATTATTGTTGAAATAAGAAACTGTAAAATCTTTGAATTATTTTTAAAAAGATTTTTTGAATAATTTCCTAAATTTTCAATTCTTTAGAGAAATTTATGATTAAATCAAAACATTGATGAAATCATACCAATGATTGATCAAAACATTGTTTTTTCATTTTTCCCAGTTTTGTATATTAAGTAAAATCTAACTTTCCTTCAAATAAGTATTGATTGACATAAGTATTGATGTCATAAGAAAATAATCAAATCTATTGATGAGAGACCACTTTAGGCCGACATTCCTAATCAGTGTTAGACCAAAACCTGTGTATTATTATATCTGCGCTCTAATTAAGGTTGACTCCAGGGTGAACAAAGAACAGGTTGATCTTGAATGCCGTAATTCATAGTGAAATTTATGTTTAATTTTATTGCTGACAATAATATATAAAAATATACTTCAGTACACAATGTTTGAAGAAGTGCTCAAAGAAGTGCTTCATTTACTTATAAATTGTTTTCTGTATTCGTTCTGACTTTAGGTTTGATAGCAAATAATAACAATATATTAATACAAAGTTGAAAAATGTTTGGAAACATAGCGAGGAATTCAAACTTTGTTTTATGTACTTTGCGTTTCAGTCTCTGATTCTCTGACTATACATCGCCTGACGGACAGACATTTTATGCTCCGAACCAATCGTTAGGTATTATATACGGCACTAAATAATTGTTAGTCTGGTCTCCACTCACTGTAATATCGAGTAATTCAGAGCCAATGTCAGTGTTTTGCGGCACTCTATACAAAGCGATCACTTTTTTCATGTTATCTTATTTTTGGTGAAAAGGCAATGATCTCATCGTCTCTTGAATCTTGAAATTAGAAAATTTCAAAATTAAAAATTGCTTTTCAAAACACAGTTGGGTTTGGAGTTTGGGGTTTGGGCTTTGAATTCAATTTATTTCTATATTGTACTCAATTAGACATTAAATATAGGGTTTGGCAAACATTCAGCTCATGTACCGTCCAATCAATGATTCAACTGCTGATACACTCAGATAAGAGATGAAAGAGAGTAGTTATGCAATTGCAAGCTTACCAGAGCACAGGGATCCCGCACTGACATTAGTCAAATTGAAGTTTTCTATTAGGAGACAGTGCTGTCTCACAGACTGTACAACAGCTCTGACTCTAAATTATTTGAATCTCATTTGAAACTGAAATTAAATGAATTGATTCATAGATGAGGACAAACACAACAGACACTGAGTTTTAAACATTATTGAATAACATCATGAGGTCCTGACATCCCGTTCCCCTTACAAGTCATTTGAATTTTTCAAACTTTTTAGTCTTCACAGCTTTGGCCTAAAATTATTTTATGCGTTTATAACCCTCACTATAAGGCCCGGAGTCTTATTTGCACTCAAAGTATAGTTCAATAGTTACATAAGTGAAGTGAAAGTGTTTTACAACGGATTGTAAGACTATTCTGACTTTTACTGACATCAGGTCAAGGCTGACAACAATTGAAACAATTTTTACCAATGGTTTAGCAAAACTAAAAATTCAGTAAAATATAACTGAAATGCAAATCAATATAACTTCAATTGCAATGATTTCATAATAACTTCAAAAAACAAATGACATTTTGAGGTTTAAATATGAAAATAGAGTTACGTTTTAAATAATTTCAAATATATTTAGTTATAAACAACTCTTTAATTACAAAAAAAATGTTTAACCAGTAATTGGGGAAAAAATAAATCAAAAATGAAATGAAATGACAAAAAATTGATGACAAAAACCAGTTCTTAATTTATTTTTAATTAAACTCAATATCAGTGCCGACGCCAAGAGTTTATCAGAAATTTTCAAATTTATTACAATTTAGTTATCGTTTTGTTTATCATTTAATTTTGCAATCATTTACTAAATTGGATGAAAATTCTTTGCATTAAACCGAAAAATCACGGATTTTATGATGATTTTCAAAATTGATATCAATTTTCAAAATAATTGTTGAATTGTTTTCTCAAACAAATTCACCAAAAGCTTAGATAAAGTGCTTTTGATGTCTTCATTAATAGTTCATTCATATTATGATTTAAATATATTTTAATTTCATTACTATTTAGGCATAAAAACTCAATTTTATTTCAATCTTATTAACAACTCATAAAAAGTCTTATTTCTCTTCTTCTTCTTAAAAGATAACAAATTTCTTATCAATTAATGACAAAAAGTAATAATATTTTAATAATATTTTAATTTAAAAGTTTTGTCAATAAATTAACTTTTATTTTGAATTAATTTTGAAATTTTTGTTTAAATTGTAATTTTTATTGAAAGAAATGATTGGATTCTCTCGTCGTTTGGTTTAATAGTTATGTTTAGTTTTAGTAAAGTTTTATTCAATACTAAAAATAAAATAAATTCAAACAAATAGTTTTAGTGTGCAATTGAAACCCTGATATAATGTCCGATTTGCATCATGGTTAATTCTGTCGATTCTTTATTTAATTGTTATTTTAATAGTAATTATTTATCTAAATTAGGATATAATTTGTAATAATAGTCATTGGCTTTCATTTGACAATTTTTATGCTATAAATGAAGTCATTTTAAGGCATTTTCATATTTAAGGCCACATGACGTCCATTTATAGGTCCCTTTCCTTTCATTTGTGAACCCGAAGTCACTCTATGTATGCAAAGAAATACTTTAGTTATGCGCCAAAAGCCGGTTGGCTCTGCTCTCAGCACTGGTAGCTCTGCTGCAGATGAGGCACTCTTTCTCATTCGAGGCCTTATTATGCGTTCAAAAACTATTATAATTTCTTATTTCTCATGTAATTCGTTGAGGATTTATGTCTAATACAAGTGAAACAATTGAATGTATTATATGATTGTCGTCGCAGTCGTGACCAGAATATGAGCACTCGTTTGCATTGGGGTTTCAGTCGGGGTTTGCGTGAAGAATAGGTATTGGATTCACAACAATGACTGCTTCACAGACTCTAAACATAACATATCATTAGATCTTAAATTATTTCTGAAAAATATATTTTTTTTTGAAAAAAAAGATAAAATTGAACCCAATTTTCAGTATTTTAATATAGTATTACCGCCACTAATACCAGTGCTTTAATACCAGTCCACTAATCATTTATCATTACTTTTTTCCTATTCTGTCGTTCAGACAATGGTTTGAGAAAAATACCAAATGTTAGATAAGTTTTGTATATAAAAGACTGAAATCTCACTCAAATCTGACTCTATATGTGTGTTATATAAGAGTGAAATCGATTTTCATTATTCAGTTTGGATTCAGTTGTGAAACAAAACAGCTCTCAATCAAAAACAATAGATCTTTTGCTCTCAATTGACAATGAGTTGAATTTATTGCAAACCGTTGTCTAAGTTAACAAGATTTGACCAAAAAATCATTTATTTTGTTATAAATTTTAATTAAATAATTAAATGAATAAAAAGTTATGACTTTTAACTGAATTTAATATTTTTTTATCAATTTTTATAATTATTATTATCTTTTCATTTCATATGAAACCAAAGAAGAGACAGAAATACCAGAAAAAAAATTATTTTAATTTCATTTTGTTTATTAATTAAAGCGATTGTAATCTACAAATTGAAACTAACCATGGTTCAATTTGGTTCAATTTGGTTATAATAGTTATGTTTAATGTATAAATGTTTAGTTCATTAAAACGATTTGATATTGAATTAAGTAAATTAGAAATTAAGTCATTTGAGGAAAGCTATTGAATATATGAGTCATTGCTCGCCAGATATCGCGTTGTGAACTGTAAGCCAACTCTACGGCAGTGTAAGGCATAGCCATTCTTCCAGTGCTAAGCACTGTTCACCACTGGGTTCTGCAACTTCTGCATCCAAAACCAGATTTGAGCCCAAATTTAGAGAACAACAGCACTACCTGTCTGTGAAAAAGCCAACTGTGCGACACAGGTCCAAGTGCACAGGGTCTAACTGCACAGGGTCCAACTGTGTCAATTGACAATTACAGAGCATTATTATTATTATTATTATTTTTGAAAACTTTGTTTTTTATGATTCAATATATGACACCTTTTTAGTCATATAAACGACATTTAAATGGTTTGCAAAACATCTCTGGACTTAAACTGTTATTTGTTTTGTCAGATCTCATACATTATTATGCGTTCATATTATGGGTTCATATTATGCGTTCATTTAGCGAAACAAACTTCAAAATAATGAGTGTTTAGTATTTGACGCAAACAAACATTAGTATCAAAATGATTGCAATTTATTATATCATTTAATGATTACTATTGTATTGTTAACCAACTTTTAAGGCTTTTTTATTTTCAAATAATAAACATTGAAACCTCTGGGAGGGCTCACACTCTCTGCTCTCTCACACAAATTAAATACATCTTTAAGTTTATGTAATATTTGTTGCAATGATTTAAATGATTTAATAATGAAATGAAATTTCTTTTATTTTTTTCCTCTCAATAGTAGAACTCATTAATAGCTATAATATCTTATAAATAATGTTAAACAACATAAAAGTGATTATATTTTCAGATAATTTATTAATTAATAATTAAAAATATATTATAAATATAATAAAACTTAAATGATTTTTAACACTATATATTATAAACGATCAAATGATCCTCTACATTTAGCGACAATTTATAGCACTTTGATGTCATTGAATGTGATTTTCTGGTTTCCCGGTTCAGTCCTAAGCGCTGGTAATTCTGTGAAAAAAAGGGAGATTTGAATAAAATTTATGCAAAAAATATTTTCCCACTTCATTGACAAGTAGTAAACTATAGATTACTTTAACATAAGATATAATGCTTTATATGTTTATAACATTTATAACATTTTATTCACATTTACTTTGATTTACAATATTTTTATTTTTAACTATTGGTCTGAGAATAGCCTTAATTCAGAGCATAAGAGCCGACTGTTTGTGGTTTCCATTCCTTTGTAGTTATGATTAGGTTTAACAGTAGTAGTGATGGACATAAAGGAACAGAAAGTTATTCCAGTAGTGGAGCGGAAGTTTGGTTCACAGGCCAGAGTGAGGCTGGCATTCATTGTCACACATCCCAGTGCTCTCACATCCCAGTGCTCTCTTTCATACTCTAATAATATTCTCAAAACTTAATATATTTTCTCAATTTTGAAATTTTTGTGAATTCATTGAATGCGTTTCGCGTTTTGCAGATTATTTCATGTATTAAATAAAAGACAATATTATTATTGATTAGAAAGAGAGTAACCTTTAAGTGATTGAAGACAATGTATATATAGGTCTTAAATATAAATTTAGGTTTTTATAGGTTCAGAAGATAAACATTTGTACCAAAAGTATATTTAGTTATGCTTTCTGTTCCCCAACTTATGCTCCAACTTATGCCCCGACTTATGCCCCGACTTATGCCCCGACTTATACACAATTGATATTTGAGTAGAAATTGAATGCAAAACACAATCAAATGATAATTTTTAAATCACAATACCTGTACTATCATTGGTTTGATAAGCTATGGCCTACACTGTGCTAGAGTTAATCCCAGAGCCTTAACAGTGCGGCAAAGTTACTTGAACACATGGTACATGGTACTTTCGGCTTTTATTTAAAGGCGTTGTTAGAAATTTTTGTATTTTTTTGAGTTGTTTGTGACTTTTAGTGAACGAAAAGTCAGTGAAAAAAGACATAAATTAATGGTTTCTATACTTCTATTGAATAAAAGCTAAAATATATTACGAATTGAATGACAAACTGAAGAGAAACACAAAGTTATATGAAATTTATGCGGAGAAACAAAAATAAACACATTTAACACAAGAGGCCTATCCTATCAAATATCACACTATTCGTGCTGGAGTATAAAATGTCTGCAAAATTTGTTTTTCTGAAACTTTTTTTCAAACCTATAATTACTGAGCACTGGAAGCACTGGAAGTATTGGAAGCATTGGATGGCAAGCGTTGCAATCACTCGGGAATTGCAGTGAAATGTGTGTCTTCTGTGAGAATAAGTAGAAAATCGGTTCCGAAGTAATTGTGTTTAATATTTCCAAAACTCTTATATTGCTTTCCATTACGGCATTGATTTTAACGCACAGGTGGTCACGACGTCTTTGACAAGCTTTCCATTGATATCAAATCTGTCCAATAGTTAAGACCATTTGTGACCATTATTTATGTCTTATTTCATAACTGATGAAGATTTGCTGGTTTTATACAAAAATACATTTTTCATATAATAATCAAATAAAATAAGAGTTGAAGTCATTTTGATTGACCTTTAAATCAAACGAAAAACACATTAATTCATGAAAAGTACCAAAATTTATGACAAGAGTAACGAAAATAATATATTTTTTAAACAATTGTGAAAATGAGATAATTTTGTACAAAAATGTTCAGTAATTTAGTAAACGATGAAAATCTGAAAATGATTTGAATTTCTTTACATTTATTTCAAGATTGAAATTGAGAGCAAAAGATAAAGAAGAAAGGACAGATAAATAAATAATTTATTATCAGTTTTATAATCAAAACTCCAATTCAGGGGTAAAAACTTTAAGCATTTTCAGTGATTTACAAATATTAGAAATATATTTTGAAAATATTTTTCACTGATATCTAAATATTTGAACCAAAGTTTGGGAAAAGAAATAAATTATTGCTTTTTGTTTAATAACAGAAGACTTAGTCAGAAGTCGTCGTCAGTTAAACAAATACAATAAAAATGTTAGAAATAAATGAAAATAAAATTTAATTGCAATGAAAACAACTCATTGCGGATACAAGTGATGAAAATAAATATAAAGATATTTACCTTGAAATACATGTTTCAGTCTTTTTTTTACTTCACTTCAAATTTAAAAATGAGCATGAGCAATTCTTCACAAAAGATATAAATTATTTTTATATATATTTCAGAAACGATTGATATATTAGTAAGAAATGTAAGAAATGATCCGTTTTTTGAGCAAAACATTATATTATTGACAATCAATTCATTTGGAGATCTCTGACCCGAGTGTCAGGTTTTTTCAAAAACAAATTTTTAGCCGAAATAGTGGACTGTATTTGAAATTGTTTTGCAGTTTTGCACAATATTTTCAATGACTTAAGGTTTGGCAGTCGTATGGCATTCATGTGACACACCTTTAAGTCGAAACGTCTTTATTGAAGCACTTATTCAATGCTTACACCAGTAGTAGTCATATAATGCAATTCAATTGCTGCTCCTTTTCTTCAGCACCAGACCCGCTATTTTACAATATAATTAGGCCAACGGTTAAGTGCTCTAAGAATTGTGACTCTATTACAGCGAAAGCCTTTACTTTTTGGTCAACTCTTCACTTCATTTAATTTCAAATCAATAAACAATCACAAAATTACAAATTTTCTACAATAATGTAAACAAGGAAATTTCAAATTTATCAGAAAATTGCTATTTTCATCGAAGAATTAAACTTATTATTGCAAACATTGTTTAGTTTTGAAATTACAAATTATAAACATTTTTATTGATTTAAATCTAAATTTCAATTTAAAAATATATATATATATATATATTTAGGGGCACTAAAGAGGAATAAAGGGGACTAAAAGGGAACTAAAGGGGGAATTAAGAAAATTTAAGGATTTTTTAATTTATGTGTATTTTATCACAAAAACAATTATTAGATTTCATTTTAATCACAAATTTTTAATATTTTTTGAAGATTTCTTCAAAAATATTTCACTAATTGAGAGAATTTTGATTAAAACTTGTTTTCATTTTAAAGAAATTAAATTTTTGTGTTTATTATGAAATCGTTTTAAAGCCGACAAACAATTGAAAAATTTATGACATAAAATAATCAGGGATAGTCACCAAAACAGGGGGTTTAACTCAATTTTTATATACGTTTAAGTGTGAGTAAAATTTGTCAAAAGTAATGAATAATAAATTTAAATCAAATATTAATCACAAGATTTGCCACAAAGTATTGAATATATGATACAAAATGTTATTATAAATCAATTTTGTTGTCATAAAAATAGTTTGATTTGTAAAGACATTCAAAAGATATGAACCATAAATAGTAATTCACAACAAAACTAATAAAATTTTATTATAATTTACAACACTTTTAAACATACAATCAATGAATAGATTGATTACATAATAAAATATTAAACAATGTTTTGATTTGTTTTATTTATAAAGCAATTAATATAATAAACAAAAAATAATGAATTGTAATTCAAAGCCAGTAATCAATTGAAGTGTTTATAGCTTTTGTAACAAAACTTTTATTCATAACAACAAACAATAAGTCATCGATTGAACGATACGTCAAACAAAGTGAGAATAAAGATGTCATTTAAGGACAGAATTAGATGAAAATGGATTCGCCGTCTCTTCAGCACCAGTAAGTCATCCCCTAATGCCTATCCGTTGTGTTTGTTATTACTTTTAATGAAATATTATTCATTTTATATATAATAGAGATTCACATATATTATTAACAATAGAGACTGAGATCACATTTGTCTACTCTATGGTACTCTACGCTCTCACAGCACTGGCATTATCAGACGGCCTGTGCTATATAAATATGACTTTACATAACTTATTATCAGTTCTCTCTCTGAATGGATTCCTTTCATTATATGGTGAGTAATATTGTATAATAAATGTTAGTCCTGTGCTCACCACTCATACCACTCATGAATACATGAATATTTAGAGCCGATGTCATATTCGGGACTTCAAACAACGGTCTACTCTCGCAATCAGATTAAGTGAGATCTAATAACCCCCGAATCTGACCCTCACTGGTGTGTCCGACTCCTCACAAAACTTTTTATGACTTAAATCAATAATAAGGAAAACCTTTTGGATCACTGGTTGGACGACAGTATATGGAAAGGCATTTATTAATTGGGAATTAAAGCTCTGTTGGAAATGACTGACAATTGTATGCAATGTTTGGCCAATAAAACAGCAAATTATTTAATTATTAATAATTAAAACATTAATGGAAAGGACGAAAGGATTTGACGAAAGGATTGGATGAAAGCGAAAGTAAGTCTTTTCTCATGAAATTCAATGTTTGTTATTAAATGTAATGCTTTTAAAGTGCATTTGAAAGCACTTGAAATTCAGAGATAATTCAAAGATTTGATATAATTTTTGATAATTAGATGAGTTTTTCATATTTAAAATATTTTGAGTGTTTTTATACTATAAATTGTAAGCACTGGTAGCAAATGAGATCAAGAGAATTATTTACGGAGAGCACAAGTATCCTATTGTAGGGAAAAGCGAGGCTGCGCTTGACTGCAAGGGGGCCGAAACCAACGCCAAAATGATTGATTACAATTTGTATGCCATACCATACCATACCATGGCTTACATTGCCTTTGGTTTTGCTTTTGCTTTGCTTTTGCACCCAAAATGGAGTTCTGATAGTTTAGTTCACTTTACCGACGATATCACACACCGATAGCAGAGCGCGAAGAAGTTGTTTCAGTGCTTTCACGACTATTGTCAGTGCAAGCAATACATCCTATGTTTTACGATTGCATTATTCAAATGATGTTATACTGAACTACCGTTCCTTTAAATTGTGTCATAAAAACAAATAATTATAAATTAATTTTTGAACACTTTTGGCGCCAAATCTTAATTGATTTGAAACAAAGGTATGGTTTTTGTTATAACTGTTGGCAATGAATGAGAAATAAAATTAATTGTAAATAAGTTTTGTGTTTATATTTCAATCGCACTGTTATATTGTGCTGGCGTTGGCCGATGTCAGGCATATAACACTAAAATGTGATGTTTATGGGATACTAGAGTTGAGTTATTGTACGACCGACTCGAGGCTGACTGCCTTTCCTCTCAATCTCCCTAATGTTGAGCATTTATATTGATATTTACTATGAGTGCCATAACTATAATAATTTCTCACTTAATATAAAACAACTTTCAATTGATTTGCAAATTGTTATTAAATTATTATTTAAATTGTGTTAATATTTGATACATCAGTGGAAAGGTATTACAGACACACTTAAGAGTTACGGGACAGTTACAGACACTTTGTGACAGTAATAAAAGTAGTCGGGGCTCCCAATCACTTGAACTGGCTATTAGGCCCTACCATAAACACCCTCTAACAAGCCATAAATGTGCAATAAATTGCATCACTCACTCACTCACGGCTTTTTTACCCCGTTATAAAACAGTAACTTTTATATAATGTAATTGTAATTACAGGTCGTAAAAGAGTGCAGTGACTGACCCGCACCGGAATGTTTAAAATGTTTATTTCAATCTTGTTTTTGTAATAAAGCACAGAATGGTCTGAGAAAAGGCAATACAAAGCACTTTGTCTTGTCTTTCAAACTATGTATTGGTTTTTTGTATAACTTCTTATGAGATGTTTTGCTTTATTACCTCTGAGTCTCAGCTCTGACTTCACTTCACCTCCAAATCTCTTGAGTAAAAGTCTTATATATTTTTGTTATGTTTTTCTCTTTTTCTGTGGTTTTCACCAAAATATTCATCAAATTTGAAGTTTTTATAAATTTATTGAAAATCGTTGAAAATGTTTGTTTTGCCACAAATATGGGCAAAGAGTTTGACATTTAATTCAGTTTTATATATGAATTTGAAGCCACCCTAAGGTGAAAGATATTTCATGAGTTATTGGATGAGCCCTCAACCTCTCAGACCTCATACTAATAATGGTAAGCAGTTTTGCCAACACTTTCAAAATTATAGCCTCAGTTATGATCATAACTCTGAAGAAGTCTTAATTTTACTCTCAATACCTGTACTCTAATAGTTAGCTAACCTTTAATGAGGTGTTGGAGTGGGTGTTGCTATCGATGAGCACTTTATATTGAATAATATATGAGAAACAGTGATTCAATAGTTGCCTGTAATTAATGAGATTTAAATCAATTCATTCAATTGTCTGTATGTCTAGGCATAAGACCTGATGTTTATAAATACCAGTGCTTTGTCACGATTTCAGCATATTTTGTATATTTTTACTTTAAATTAAACTTTCGTTTCGTTTCTCATGTAATAACAGATTTGAAAACGCTTTTCATATTTAAAAACATTCTTTGACTTAAATGTAAAGCACATGAAATGCTTATCACTTAAAAGGGAAATAATATTAGGGTTGAGTCGGTTATTCATATTCCTACCTGTGCTCACCTCACTGGCCATATATCAAAGGGTTCCCGTTGTGATCAAATGAAAAGTAATTTTCTTATTTCAATGGTTCACACCGACGGCGTTAATATCATTTTTAGCTGTGCTTGATATTATAGGGCCAGTGTTTCACTTATTTCTCTATTCATACCATTCCTCATTCTAAGAGGATATGTCACAGAGAACTGAATTTTTTGATATGAAAACCGGTCCCACTTTTTCTCCAGTTCTCTCTCACTCTCTATTTTTTGCAATTTCTTTATATGCGATAAATATATAATTATTTGCTTTCTTTCTCTACAGTTCTCTCTCTTTCTTATTCTTCAGCCATTTTATCAGTTTTTTTAGTTTCAGATATCGAGTGAAAAACATTTCTCATGTCTTTCCAGTCCTAAGATTTAGTCCTGTAGTGAAGATATGCACAAACAGGCAATTCATCCAAATTATGTGACTTCCCTGCCATAAGTCCTCTCAATGATAGTCAAATATATTCGTCGCCAATCGTCTCAATCATTCAAATTATATTTATTTGTTGTTTCACTTGAAAAGAGACACAAAATATCATTGGGTAAGTGCATAGATGTTATATATAGGGCTAACTTTGGCCTAAATGTCAGACCCATTGATAAATGTTTTCCATTAAGACTAACATTGCTTTCAATTCTTTGTGTTTTATGTATAACTGAATTGTGAATCGATTTTCGCTTTCGTTTCCAAAACAATTCAGAGAGAAATCCGTTTCAGTATTATTTGCCAAAAAATAGTCAAAATTAGAAACATTTCAAACACTTCTGGAGTTTTGAAAGACAAACATATATTTGATTAGATTTATGGCTAAAAGTCTTTCTATTAACTCAAGTGAATCAAACATTTGGCGAAAATATGCACAAAGAGTACAATGTATTCATGTATTGATTGGCACGCGATTCACCACTGCATCAAAAATATTTGCATTTTATGCTATACTCTATAAAAACAGGGATTTTATTTAATTTTCGTTTTATGTCTAATCGATTGATACATAAAATCCATTTTTAAACACTTTCTTTCACTTTCTTTGAGTATAACTACTGTTTGCAATAAATTTTAATTTAATTATTTGATTAAACATTTCATTTCAACGTAACAGTGCTTACAATTTCTGTTTTCAATGAATGAGTATTTAATTTCAGAGAAATTTATTTTAATTATAGTTTTAGTTTAAAATTTATATTTTATTTCTTTTTTATGGCTTAGTATTTGTATAACAGGTTTTGTTTACCCCAAACACTCAATCGTTAAAAATATGAATGAATAGTGTGTTTGAGATATGAGTTCATCAATTCATCAAATCAATCAAATTAGTCAATAATATTGTGGTATATATTGTATGTGTTTATGTTTTATCACTGCAAACATACCCCTAATTATTATAAATAATAGTTTCAGTCGACAGTGAAATTGAAATATTTATTATTGCCTTCAATACAAAACCTTTTGTTCATTTGTATAACAAATTATGTTATTATCGTTAAAAACATTTATTGTTTTCCCAATTGTTTTAGATTTAAATTTTAATTATTATTAATTTGTTGTTAAATATAAGAAAAGATAAAAAAGTGTTTGTCTTTTAAGATATAATTAAATCATTTATGGTTTTGATTACAAATCATTTCATTTTCTGCCTATTCTTTGATTATTTAGTTTTTTATTGAAGTATTTTTATGACAAAACAATTGAAAAATATTTTTGTTGTGAAAGTGAATGAAGTTGTGATCTATTGTTGAATATTTTTTTGGGAAACAGTTTTTGCCATTCATTGTGTGCTCTGACTGAGTGTGCGATCAGAAGGAGTCGAATGAATGTTTTTATAGTCCATTCCCAATGGCATTAAAGTCGATATCGAGATCTATAGTAAGGATATTAAGTTGTGGCACAACGTCTCCATTGACTTATCTCTTGTAGTGTTGGTCATAGACTGCGAGAGTATAGCAAAACTCAATCCATAACTCATAGGCTATGAGTCATAGCTATGTTTCTCGAGTGGATTGTGATCTCGGCATAAATCAGTCGATTGACACAACTGCGCCATTTGCACAGGGATTACATAGCTTCTCATGATTTATTTGATTGACATAACTTATATTCAACTCATTCCAGTCCATTCCAATCCCTTTCCCAACGATACCATTTTTATCTTAGTTTTCGTTTTAGTTTTTATTTCTTTCCTATCCATCCTATCCTTCAGTCTATAACATTGTTTGCCACAACCATTTCAGGGGAGCAGATAAATGCACCTTCACTTCAAGATATATTGAAATACATATAAAGTAACACTTTTGCCATTTTTCAATCAAAAAATAATTTGATCAGAGATAGCCTATGTCTGGAAACTGCATGGAATCACCCCATTATAGCTAAAACATAGCAAACCTTCTTTCAACTTTAATAAAATAATGTTGTGTTAACTTAGATGGATCAAGTTCCTTTTGTGTGACATGATTTTATATAAATATTTTATATCTGATGTAAATTTCTTAAATACATGGTCATTTTATTATAACCCTCCTAAATGTCAATGGTATGGTTATCTCTTTTTTCAAGACTTGTTCACTTAAATTGATGCTAAGAGTATATGTGTGTTGAATGTACTTTCACATTCAATACTTTATTCTGCATAGAAATAATGCTAAAAGGCTTCAGAAGACATGTTTACCATTCAATGGTCTAAAAGACATTGTTTTACAAAATTTTATTAACAAATGAATTATCTGTTTATTATTTGTTATAACCGTTTGAATAACATTTCAATTGTTTGTTAGACCAAAGAGTAAACCCATTAAACGATTGCCAACTTATTCCTTAACCCTGTCTTCAATCCTATGTTTAGTTTTTACAACTATTTTATTAGTTTTGTATTTATTATTTGAAACAATGTTTTTATTTGAGTAAAACTTTTCCAATTACTTGCAAATCGTCGCTATCTCTCACATAAATCGCTGGAGAGGTCGCTACCATTTCAATAGTATCCCAATGCCATCCTCACCATTCCCTACCGTCCCTATCATTGCAAGCACTGGCAGTGCCTCGCAATCGCATCTGAATTCCTCTCTGAGCTGTTGACTGACTTTAATTTGAAATAAAGCTTTTTGTTTGAGTAAATAAATTATGAATTCATGGAAAGCAATGACTTTTCCTTATCTATGAATAAATAATATTTTAATCAAAACTTTCTTCAAAATAATTCAAATTTTATTAATTAGTAATGAAATGAAAGTTCAGTTTCCAGTGATTTCAATGGTTTTTATTGAATCGATGATAGGTTTTAAATCTTTTTAATTGAAGTTTTGCACAGATTTTCAGTTTAAGACTAATTATCGACAAAACTCTTCAATTTTATGACATTTTAATTGTGACATTAATTTAGTCAATGAATAACATTGAATAAAATTATCATCTTTTCAAATATACAGCACTTTTTGGCTTTTATTGACTTCATTTCAATAACAAATATATTTTAATGCAAAACATAGTAACAATTGAGACATAAAAATATGAGTAAATAAACGATAATTTATGTTTAGATTTATACAAATTATATCACAAATGAAATAATAACTAATATTTTATTGTATTTTTGTATACATTTATGAAATATTAGTGATTATTAAGACTAAAGAATATTCTGAACTGAAAATACATTTTCTATTGATTTAAACATTTTTATAATAAAAATATAAAATTAAAAATCATTTTCAAACGAAAAATAATAATAAATCATAACTTAAAGTGCGATAAACTGGAAGTTTTTGCAAACCATTAATGTTAATAAACCTATTAATAAAACTTATAAAATATACAGGAACGTTGTTTTCACCATAGATTAGTTTATAATTTGGGGGAAAAGTGGCTTAAATTAGATTAATTTCAATATTTTTTATTGAATATTTCATTATATATATATATATTTTAAATTAACTCCTCTTTGAAAGTAAAGACAAAACAAAATGATTAGTAAATTATTATTTTTGTGAAAATTCAATTCAAAGCCACTTTTAAGCCATATTTATATCGATTTTTATGACTCATAGAGAGTATGTCTGGCAATCAATATTAAAATGTAGTCAATGTAGTCATGCATTACCACTAATACATAGTTTGAAATGAATTTATAGATATTTTAAGGGGAAGGGGAAGAGGGGAGGAATGGGAGATAATTATTCACAAGAATTTAAATGAATTTTCTCTACTCTTTGGAAAATTACCTCAAATTTAATCAATAAAATGTCTACAAAATCATGAGATTTGAAGGGAAGTTGTATTTTTCGACAAACTTTGCAAATAACAAAAAAAAACTCAATTATTTTCCTCAAGTATTTTGCAGTGTTTTATACGATATGTTTATCAAAACCTTCAAAACCTTCAAAACCCCAAATCTTTGTGCAGTGAATAACAATAAAAAGCATTTCAACTAAAAAGCTATTATTGAAAACACTATTCAATTAAATAATACACAAAAAGATTTAATTAAAATTAAGTTTTTGTTAAATTTACTGAAAATTTAATTTAAGAAATGTTTTTCATATTATATTATATTCTTTCATGGATTCAAGTTTAGCCCAAATATGCGTTTGCGCTAAAGTGCTCACCAATCATAGCACCAGTACTTTTTGATATACATCTATTAGATACTAAATTTTTAGGCTTTATTTCGCCTCATTTTCCTCCTCTGAGTGCTCCCTGTCTTTCCTCCCCATTCCTTGGGCCAAATGTGTGCTATAACGAGTAAAAGGGCAGTTGAGTTGGATTTCTAGAGGATGATGATGTACTGGTCGTCATTTCAGAGCACTGGCACATAGCTCTCTTCCCACGTTTTGCAGACCAGCTCTTTGTGTGATAACCGGCGACACAGACTCTGATTTAGTCGATCGGAAAATCTCGTAAATTATATTCTGAGCTCAAGTCTAACACAACTCTTATAACAGTTTGAACAGAGAGTAGAGAAGAGTAGAGGCTTTCAATCAAATCATTTTGTATATAGAGTTGAAGTAAATGTTATTATATTTTACTATATTTTACTTTATTTTGATTTATATTTAAAATCAAATTCAAAGCCATTGTAATCAAAACTATGGGTAAATAAAAGGACGAGTCGTACGAGTCGTACAAATTTCATGCCGACTCCCGACGCGAATCCAGTAAATTGGAGACAAGTTTATGCGGTCTCCTCTCAGACACCCTTAAATAAATAAATAGAAGTTAGTAATATTTTTTGTAATCCCCCTTATTCAAACAAATGTGCAAGTATATGCAAGTGCTATGTTTTTGGCTCACAATTGCAAACAACACATAAAAAGTAAATATTTTCTTGAGATCTCAACAAATCTTTGGATTCAAAAGATATACAAAATTTTTATTCAAACGTGAATTTTGTGAATTCATTAGACTGTGTCAGAGACTGTGAGCTGAGTCAGAGATTAATGCAGTCTTTCGTAACGTTATTTTAGAAATACTGTAAGAGTAGCACAAAATGTGCTCAAAAATTACACAAATATTTTAATATATGTATATATATATCTACCAGTGCTCGGGTGGCGGTATATGCATGAAAAATGCAACTATAAGGAGGAGTTTAGCAACTTTGGGCAACAAACGATGCCTTTGCAAATGCAATACACAATATTCTGCACCGGCTTTGCACCGGCTTTTGATTACATCAATCGCTAACTTATAAACCAAAGACTCGAACGTGATTTAAGTGCTTCTTGACAGCACATGCCTTAGTTTATGTGCTCTCAACACAACATGCATTTGACTCTCATTTAATTTGAATTCAAATTTTGAGATATTTTTTTCACTTAAAGTAATTTCACTTCAAAACTGATTTTTTGCTCAAATTTTTCGTCCAAAAGAAATATACTTTTGATCTCTAAGTGAATGAAAAAAAGTTTTTTTAGAGTAAAAATCGATAAAAATTTTATTTATATATGTTTGCAGTTATAGTCTATAACTTATAGACCAAAACATAGTTTGGGTTCAAAACTGTATTGTAATAAATGTTACGTTTTATATAAGGATCGAAGAAAACCATAAAGATTTGAAAGATAGTCAGTGAGTGTGAGTGAGAGAGTGTTCATTGCATTCAATGGTTAAGTAATGTGTAAGTGCTCTGTATATGTGATGTTTGGATACATTCACTATAACTCTTGAACACATCACGCAAATGAGCTCTGAATATAATTTTATATTTATATAAATTGTGTATAAAGTTATTAAAACAACTGAATTCACAGTTTGTGTCCAAACATTGCCAAACACTTACCACAAACTCTCAATTAGATTGCAATCGTCTTTTGATCTCATGTGTTGTTTCAGGTGAGCGATCAGATTTCACTTCATCTCCCTTTCCCTCTATTGTTCTCATTTTGTTATAAAGAAAATAACATATAATTAGTTCATAAGATGTGAAACTCATGTTTAGACTCACTTTCACTCTGACATTGAATTTTGAATTCATATCTCAATGAGAAAAATAATTTTCTCAATCAAATCATGCGTTTCTTTGAATTCAAAAAAAATATAATCAGTTTGTGTGCAAAAAGATATATATATTTCGTCAAAAACTTTCATTTTCTAAAAAAAAAAATCTTATCAGCAAATTTCAGATTAATTATGAAAATTAAACCTCGTCAATTTTGATGAAATAATTTATCAGAAAATGTTTTTATAATTACGAAGTTTTTAAGTAAAAAATGTTTTTTTATCGTCTTTTAAAAAGCAGTCGTTAATCAACATAAATGGAAAAATAATAGCAATAATAGTAGTGAACAGTCTTCTGAAGAGTCTTCTGAAGAGCACTAGAGATGATGTAAAGTGATTGCAATTTATAGTTTTAGAGCCGATGTCTGAGACCTTAAACGTCACCAATGATTGTCTGTTTCATTATTACTATTCATCTTATAGTCAGTTCAGATGTCACTTAAACTTTTATATGACTATATCATACATTACATATTATATGGCACCCATAGTGTTTCTCAACACACCGAGCACTGGTAGTCTCTGTGTTGTACCGATGCGGTACTTGTAGCGCCCATCAGAGTCATAGAATTCAAATGACTTTATTATGAATTACAAGCGATAAAAATCATAATAGTCTTGTAAACACCTCATAAATGCTATTATATATAAATATATAACTTATATATCATATAATTGAATGATTCAGTGAACGGGTGTTTACTTTTAACAATTAATACCATTCCTCTCAATTGGACACTATTTTGCTTAACTAATGCTTAAACTGTAAGACCAATGCATTTTCAATGGTTTGCAGTTCAAGTGAAGTAAAAGATTTACTTCTGTTTCAAATATACAAAACTCATTGCTCTACTTCACTGCTGGCGGTGTCTTTGCTACAGCACTGGTATACTCTGTTCTTCAAACATATAAATCCCGAGCAAAAGTCACTACAATTACAGTATAATTCAAAATGACATTTCATATTTGATAATGAAATACAGCTAAAGCAACCATTTTATGGCTATATTCACTGATTTTTTTTACATTTGAATACATATAATATATAATAATATAATATAATGTAATGCAAAGTGAAATTACATTAATTTAAGGTCACGTACTGTTGGCTATCAATAGCATTGAATTACACCTCAAGGATTGCCTCTTCTCCTATGCCTTCTATGTCTTCTCCTATGCCCTCAACTCCAGACTGTTTTTCAAGTTTTCTTAATAGTAATTATAAGACTATTATTTTTAGCTCATTTCGGACTGCAATCAAATGCTGAGCAAAAACAAGAACAAAACAGAAATAATGATAACATGGATAACATGGGAACAGCTCTTCTCAATTCACTTCTCATTAATATTATATCCATTTCGGGAAAAATCATTTCAGTTTTCGTTTACAAATATTTTCCTTTCAGTCATTCATTTGATTTCATTTATGAGAAAAGTTATTATAATTTCTTTTTTATTCTCAGTTTTTCTAATCTTTTCTTAAGTTTTGTTAAATATTTTCACTTTTTTATCATTGGATTCAAAAAACAATTTAAATTTTATTTGATTTAAATCTTGAAATAATTTTTTAATTAAATAAGTATTTGAAAGACATATGAACTTAATTTGCATATTAATTAACGACTCTGTAATGGAGTCAGAGTCAGGCCCACAGCCCATAGGCCTACAGTCCCTGAATGCCGAGTGAGGCGACTGATAGTCTCATCTTTAATAACGACGGCTACACAGCCTGAACCCTATTCTCCACCTTAGTTCGCATAATACAGTCCCTGAGTTGAGTGAGTGCACGGGTAGGGCGTGATTCGTGCAATCTTTGCAAAACCAAATCATAATTGTAAGTTCACTACACCTGCCGTTTAGGCTATTCTTGTCTATCCCTTCATCTGATTTGAATGTCTCTTCGATATCAAGCCATCAAATCGATGAGACTTTGTTTCTCTTTCTCTGGTTCTGTCCCTCACTGTGCCGTCACTCTCGTCACTGTTGTTTCTGTCTGTTGTGCACCGACTAATGTATCTCTGCCACAGTGCCAGTGCTCTGCTTCTGGGTATTTGAAAGCAATTTAGAGTTCAATAAAATGAAAACTTATTTTATTTTTTTCTTCAAAACAACAAAACTGAAGGAAAGACTGGAGTTTAGAGTCTTTTGCCAAAAAACCTATTCCTTCAAAGCTATGTCTATGGGGTTTGTGTAGCTCACTGTGCCTGTGGTCAGTCGAGACTAAGTTATAAAATCCGTTAAGTTTTATTGCACTGAAAGAGTGACTTCCGTTATATATCGGTTATAATACTGTACTTATGGACAGTTGTCCGACCCGTTTGTCATGAGTGGAAAAGTGTTGCCAATTCTCGGAAGAGTTGAAAGAAAGGAATAATAAATAAATGAAAGACTAATAAATGTTTTGTTTATAAAACAGGTTAAGCAAAGACATAGTGAAAGCCATAGTATAACGCAATGTGTGATATGAGTACCTATTATCCCAATAACGGCGGGTATGTGTCCGGACCTACAACTCATGACCAATACAACGGTGAATCACATCATCACGTGATGAATGCGTGTCATGAGAATGGTAGAGGACCTCCGCCTATACACCAGTACCACCAAATGCAATACGGCACTGGACCTCAAACACAACAACCCAATTATCCCCGTTTCCCACCTTTTGATCGGTTAGAGGTCAAGCCTTGTCCTGACGGTACAAACGCCGAGCCTAGTCCTTACTACAACTGCGGCACAACCAATGCACCGGCACCTCACCCCCCGCCCACTACACAACCGCCGCCTCCACACCAACAGCCAGTTATACCAATTCAATACGACAACTGCGGGGGGAGGGGATCAATAACACCCCCGCATGAATCACAACAATATCCAAGTTGCAAAATGCAACAACCGATGCATCCCCACAACGATGGCCTGGGAGGTCCAATGCCCAACATGATGGCAGCCTCACCGCCGTCTCCACATCATCCACAACACCATCAAATGTATCAATCGGCCGGTCCTGTGGCCAGTCCTCAACAAAATTCCAATTCAGCCTCTCTTTCCTCACCTCTCTATCCGTGGATGAGATCTCAATTCGGTTCGTAAACTATTTTCTCATAATATTTATTCAAAACTTTAATCAAAATTCAGATATTTATCATTGAATTCATTATTTATTGCCATTCAATACAACTCTGCAATCAATTCATCGCTTTTTCATTTCAATGCATTTTCACACAAAGTATTTCAATTGATGTTAAAAATTATTTCTCAATAGTTTTGCGAAATCTGTTTTAATATATATATATATATATATTGTTTTATATTTTGTAAAAGTATTGAAATAATTGATACAAATATACAAATATATTGAATGAAGAATTGAATTTAAATTATAGTTTGGGTTTCATTTCTAAGAGTGTCTGAAAAGTGATTATTTAATTAACTTTTAATTGAATTGAATTTTAAAAACTAATTATAAATGAAAAAATAAAACAATTAAACAATTAAATCGCTATTAAAGTGTATTTTGTGTGTCATTTAAACGATGACTAAATTTAGGCCAAACTGTTGTTAATTAAGACATTTTCCTTAACTTTAATTATTTTGAGTTTCATTTTCCCTAATCATAAAAATATCTTTGAATTGAGTCCAGAAATACATAAAAATACGAAAAGTCCTTCGCTTTTCAATAATACCAATGAAATTCTCAATTCATTTTCAAAACTAAAAAATGAAATAAAATTCATATCATTTCAAAATTTGTTGCTTTTTCTGCCGGTTTTTCTTGTTTTTCGCCTCAAATATTCAAATCATAAGATATTTTATTAAATTTCATTTAATGTGAAAATAATCTCATTTTAAAATACAATCAAAAGTTATTAATAACTAATTAATTAATAATTCAAATCCAAAGAATTTCTAAACATATCAATGAATTTACGAAATGTTATCTAATATTCACTACAAATAAATCATTTGAGAAGAAATGATAACATTTTTACTATTTATCCAAATATTTGATAGTTATTTGAGAGAAAAATTAGTTCATATCTCACATAAGTTTTTTACTTAAAAACTAATAAAAGTATTAAATAAGTATAAAATGATGTATAAATGTGAAGGGAGTGGGGCTTATCGGACACATAATCAGTTTGTAAACAGAGTTTAAATTGCAATTTATTTTTATAGACATTTAATTACTTGATTTATAACATTGTTTTAAATGAAATACTGAATAAATGCTTCAATTAAACAGAGGTTTGCAATAAAAAGGCACTCAATTCGGAAGCAAATACAATAAATTATATTCAGTTTAGTATAAAAACATTATTTTATAGTTTTTTCATACATAAGATATCAAAACATATTCACAAAGATTTACATTTTATACATCTTAACACCAGTGACACTCATATTCACTGCTATATTTCATATTGAAATTGAGTTCTCAGTTTCAGTTTATTATGTCATTCAGTACTGAAATTAATTAAATCAATTGAAAACACATTAAAACTTAATAAACTGTTTTTATTAAACATTTTTACAACTGATTATAAAATTCAATCATTTTTTGTTGTTTTGATAACTAATTTATGAATAATTAATCAAAATGACTATAAAAACAATAATTATATTTGAGTTACGATTAATAAGAAAATTATTATAAATGAGGTTTTAATTTGATTTCAGATTAGATTACTATTCAGTGAAATACCAGTGAAAACAATCTGACGTTTATTTAAATTCATTTTTTATTATATTTTTTATTATATTTTTACATTTTTAAAATAAAACAATCATTTTCTCACTTTATTTGTGGGTTTGGGTACAAAAAACTGAGTGCAAGGCATCTATAGGTTCACCCATTCCTTAATTTCAGTACATATTGCCTCAAATGCAATAAATTATAAGTTAATAATCATTAAATAAATTATTAATTTTTGTTTTCTTTTAAATTTTTTGAATAATTCATAGCCTTATGAATGAAATATCATTTATAAGTATTTATTTATTTCTGATTTCTTATTATATTTTTCAAATCAATTAAAAATACATACATTTCATAGTATTTTGAACCAAACCTAAGGCCTGTTATTAATATTGAAAATCCTATTGAAAACAAATCAGTAAAATATTTTTTGAGTCTCTTTTCTAACCTTAAGATAACTAAAGTCAGACTTTAAGCCATAAATAAATTGATTAAATAATTAATTAAATTCAATGAAACATAAGAAACAATTGAACTCTTCGTCAAAATAAGTGAAAAATAATTATTTCTGAGAAAAAATAAATAAAATGTTTCTAAAAGTGAACGAAAATGCAGTGAAAATGAACTGACATTTGGATTAATGGCTATAATTTTGTTAATTTTTTTGTTATCGCACGGGTTTTGTCACTTATTTTCTGCCGTCTCATGATTTGGCATTTAAGCCAAAATTCAAACTTTCAGTAAAACAAAATTAATATATGTTTTAACACTAAATCATTGAAAAGACAGTAATTCTGGTCTTTATTCCAGAATATATTCACAAATATACCAAACCTTTGCTTTACTTTTCATTTTGAAGCGATATTTCTCTGATTTGCAAATAATTTATGTTTTTTAGAGTCTCTGATAAAAAAGATTAATATAATTAATGTCTGAAAATTTCATTTTGAAAGCAAGAGTTGCCTAAAAATTATTTGTTTGAAAATGTGTTTTAATAGTGATATTGAAGTGAAAATAATTCTTGATTTGAGTGCCGGCACATGTAGTTAAGGGTCCATTGGATTCATAAAACATGAATTATTAGTTTGAGTTTTAATTTTGATAAATTGTATTTACATTTGAAAAACACTGATCTTTTGCTCGACTTTTCATTTTTGAAATAACTTTTCGTGAAATCAAAAAAAAATTATTTGAAACAAAAAAAAGTGAAAATAAGTTATAATTAGCAAAAAATAAATTAGATTTTTAGACAAATAGCAAAAATTTTGCGTTTCATTAACTACTGAATTACATTAGCACAGAGTCGGGAGGGTTGGTATGTCGGGGAGGGTTGGTATGGCTTATCTCCTATTCTATTCAATAGTGGAGATCGTGACTAAAATTTTAATAATATTTGATAAGTTGTCGTTTGAACCGTCAAAATGATATATAACTGAAAAAACAGTGTTTTTATATCAAACTAATCAAAAATGATTGCAAAAACAAAAATATATTGTTTTTATTAAATATTAAATAATATTTTTATACAAAATATGTGACAACTCTTCAGGTCTTCTATAATATGAAAGCTTTCACTAAAACTTGTTATACAATGCAATGCTATATAAGAGTTAAGCGAGAAATACATTGAAATGTTTGAATTGAAGTGCATTTTGTGTATAACAGCGCTATCTTTAGTAGACTTTTAAAAAAAATCGATACTTTTCTGGTGAATATGTGTTGCCATTACTGGGAGGTTATGTTAAGCACAACCTTAAGGTCACAGCAGTAGTACCCCTGGTTTCGCATCCCTGTGCTCATTGGGAGTGTGCTTAATATGCAAACCAATGGCATAGAGTGACGGAGCGCTGCATCCCATTAGGCTTACGGCACAGCCTTTTATGCATTACTATTGCATTTTCAGACAATTTTTTATATCTAATCAAAAATAGGATTTACTTTGAGTTGAGTATTAGTTAGGAGTTAGTGCTGGTGTGCAGTGGCTTTCATCCCAATAGTAGCTTCATTTGGACTCAACTCAGAGAGCGCTACCAATTCTGTTCAGATTATCTTCGGATTAATTCCTCACATCTGATGGTGAGATCATTCAACACATTATCCAATAATAATACAATTTTCAATATCTTTCACTCGTTTTCCTATTTTTTACAATTAATTGATAAATGAATTAAACATTTGATTCAAAGAAAAGTCATTTCAAATGAATTAAAGATAAAAATGCAAAGAATTTAACCAAAAGTTCAAAACATTTAACAAATGATTGAAAATATAATTATATTTTTCATTACTTTTATAATTTCTATTAATTCCTAAACTATTTTCAAAAATTCATTTCATTTGTTATTTTGTTTTATTTATTCACACAATTAATGATTGTTTTTAATAACAAAAGTTTTCAAATTGCAGTAAAAGCTCTCATTTGACTTGAATTTGAAATTAGACTGAAATGAAAAACAATTTATTTTTGTTAAAAACTCATTTAAATTATTATTTGTTCAGAGATTCTGTGTTTTCCTTCACTTAAATATCTTTATTAAGAAACTGAGGAAAAGTGAAGAAAAACTAATAAAAAAATGTTATTTTTTGGTATCGTTTTACTCTTGAATCCAATTAAATGAGGAAAAAAATAAAGTGATTCTCCAGTGATGGCAGTGAAGCCGTATAACCAATACTATACTACCAGTGCTAACACTTTTACTGCTATTCCAGTAGTGATCGAAGAAAGGGAATCGCAATGAGAGAGAAAACATTAGAAAAAATAAAGTTTCTTTCATTTCCTCTGGGATTTGAAGCAATTTGATTGCATAGTGCAATGAGTTTGGTTTAGGCATCCATGGATTGCACTGGCAGTTACTCTAGTGCTGACTTAATCCCGTTGCAGACATTGATAAACTGGCATTACTTGTGCTTTGCCTCAAGAGTTGAGATAAAGGAGGTCTACGTGTTCTCCCTATTGAAAAGGCATTCCTTTAATTAAAGCCTTACATAAATCTAAAAACTTTTTGCTTCACTTGCTTTGGGTTTTAGTTTTGCTTTTTTAAGATTAATGACTGTTTGTCTACTTTTGGTCCAAACTATTAGGCCTTTCGATTGAAATCTCAGTTTTGTATTGAATACCAAAAAATATATTTAAAGATTAAATGTTAGGAAAAAATGAAACCAAACGTCAAATTGAGTCAAAAATTTGTGTTATTTTCAGACATTTAGTCAAATATTCTCTCTTTTAATACAAAACATATTTATTTCTTAATTCAAACCCAAAGCAAACATTTCTATGATTTTTATTTCACGAGTCATTAGTTTTTTGTATTACTGTATCACAAATGCGACAAATTTTTTTCGCATCAGCCGAGAGCACAGGTATTTCATAGCTATGAATGAAAAATAATTTATATGAATTGTGTAACTGAAATACAATGGTATGATAGGAATGGCAGAAATGGATAGGAATATACATGTATTGATGGGATGTCTCATTCCAGTCATTCTCTCAATTCATATCTGTTTTTAGTTTTCTTGCTCTTCAGAGCCATTGAGAGCGCAATCAGAAAATAAGTCTCTCTTTGAAAACCAAATGGTCTGTAAGAGAATTGAGTGCACAGTATATATAGTATTATATTATATACTGAATCAACACTACATCCAGAGTCACACATAGGAAAGACAATTAAGTAATGTTTCTCTCATTCATATAGAGAGCACAGTGCAATCACTCCAACCTCTCTTTTCCCTTATTTTTGTTTTGTTTGACATTTTTTGTTTTGTTTTTTGAATTTATTATTCATTTCACGTCAATATCCATGAAAATACAATTTATGTCAATATATAAGAGAAGTCATTATTTCTGAGAAATAAGGGGTATTTTATGCGTTGAGATGACAGAGCTATGAATATATTGTGCACTCAGACACTGAAATCCAATTTAAAGGGCTGTGGGGTTGGGATTAAACACATTAACCATATATTGGTTTACATTTTATAAATATTTCAAATATTGTCTTAAAATTGTTGATATTTTTGTGTAATTTCTGTGATATGTCTATATATAGAGCGCAAAAGAGGTCGGCAGACATACACGCGATACCAAACACTTGAATTGGAGAAAGAGTTTCACTTCAATCGATACCTAACCCGTCGGAGACGTATTGAGATCGCACACGCCTTATGTCTAACGGAAAGACAGATCAAAATATGGTTTCAAAACAGGCGAATGAAATGGAAAAAGGAAAACAAAAACAAAATAGAGCAGGGTATGCCTATGGGACCGGGCGGTGGACCCTGTGATCTAACGCCACATCATGATAACGGACATAGAGGTGGAGTCTAAGCACTTTGCGATTGTCTGAGTACTAATCAGTTTCACCACATATTCGTATTATTTGTATATAAATTAAAATAACGTCAAAAATATTAATAATAATATAAAGTATTGATTGAAATAATGTACAAAATATTTGATATCATCTGAAGTGAAACCAATCGTTTGACTCAAGAGGACAAACAGTGACTGAAATGCTTGCCTGAAATGAGACAAAGACTGGAGTGAACACAAGCGGGCAGTTATCTCACTCTGTCATTGACTCGACTCGACAGCACTGGTGTCTCATCTCCTCCTGTGTGTCAAATATACGATATATTATCCGTGACTGAACTCCCTGTTCACTCTTCGAACTCTTCCAACTGTTCGACTGTTTTTTAAGACTGAGAGATAGGAAGAGAGGGTAGTTTTATTGGTCGTGCAATTAAAGGTTGTAAAAAGGTTTAGAAATAGACTTTTACAATACAACCCCAAAAAGGTTTACAATTTCTAGGGTTTAGGTCTTCAACACAATTGTATTTGAATTCTTTGCTATTCTATACATATAATGCACTTTTTTCTCGTTATTTTGATTATTCTTTAGCTTAAAATAGTTTAAAAACAGTCAAAGACTGCCCCAAATAGCACATACCATGCCATTACTTCAGTAGTTGTTAGTGAAATAAGGTTTCGGACAAACAAACTAACCATCGATTCGGTGTTGTATTCAATACTTGAGTGACAGTGCAGTCGATTTGTGCATATATTTGATTAATACATAAAATAACAGTAAATATACAGTAATTTAAGAATTTATATAAATCTATAACTTATTTAATATCGATATCAATATCAATATATCTGCCGTACAATCAGTTTCACTATTATTTACACAAAAAAAACAATTAATCAAAAAAATACCAAATTTTTCGATAATTTTTTGTTTATATAAATATTTAAATTATGATTAAATGACTCACAACTGACACAACTGACTGACTGGTGGTTGTTATCACTAATATTGACTTAAATTGTGCTCAAAAACTAAATAACATTTTCTCATTTTTGACGGCACTGTAATTGTATAAGATTTGAGATTATGATTATTTGTATTAATTGACGGCATTGTTATAATTTCTTATTGATGTAATCGTGGTCTTATTAATTACAGTTATATAAAAGTGTAAAACTGCGCAAAAGTTTGTTGTTTTTAACTTTATTATCAATGATATCATGTATTATACAAAGTAATGGTAATTATAATGCATTCATACATTCAAATGAATTTTCATTGCAATCGTAACAAAAACAGTTATATTAAGAAAATAATCGAGTGCTGTGCTAAAGGCCAGACATATAGCTCTGGTTCTGGCCTACAATATAGCAGTTTGGGTTCAATAACGGCACACATCTATGCTATTGCCTAATATTGCGTGCATTGGTCTCTGAGATGACAGTGAAACCCAAATTCTGACCCTATATTAATGTAAGTGAAGGTAACCCTAAAAGTGCTACCATTCCTATCATTTCGACTATTGTTTTGTCGTTTATATAATAACAGCTTCAGATATACTCTAAAAAAGTTCATTGCTTAAATTTTCCCCTCTTATAAAACATGTTAATAGTTATCATTTGGGCGGAGATGTTATGAGACTATGAATGTCACGAAATTGAATAACAATTTAATAATATTTTTATTTCACAAAACAAATCCCTTTCCCTTTTATACCCTCCTCCTAACCCTTTACTACTGAACCTGTCTCTTCTCGCATAAGGTCTTAATTTAGTGTTCATTTCATATAATATCTTAATTTATTTGAATTATTGGTTTTATGAGTCATTACTAGTGATTAGTAAGTCTTAGTAATAGAAAAGGATTTATTGAAGAAATACATAACCTTTTGATGAGACAACTGTAGATCAGCTTTAAGTGTATCTATGGTTTAGTCCTAAGTTTTGCTCATTTTATTCAATGGAAAGACTGTTTGCAAGAAATTTCATAAATTATCAAAATATATCAAAATTTTGATTAAGTTGTGGCAAAACAACAAAACAAAAGTTGAAATTTTGAAAAATATAACACTTTTTAGCGATTAAAGTGATGTTAATGTTTGACATTAATATAATTAATGGTTAAAAATATAAGTTCATTAAAATAATGACAAATTACTGCTCAAAGCAAAAATCAATTCATAATCCGTTGGTTCGGAACCGTTTGGAACCGTTATTAAAGCCTTTTCTTGTTTTCTTGTTGTCATTGGTGTCGATGTTTGGCTCCGACACAAGACTTGACGGCAATTATTAGGATTTATCGCCAAAAGTAAGTCATATTAAGTCATATTCATTATATATACCACTTATGAACTAAAGCCATATCCGTTAGAAATATTTAAGGCATTAATATTGTCATTATTGTCGTTAAACCTTATCAATAGCCGACTGGCCTTACTATCATTGATTTAGTCATCATTATGCACTACCTGTGCTTCACTTATCATTTTGTAGCATAGATTAAGGAAATAAATCAAATTAAACTCAAAAACCATTTATAAAAATATATTTCAAAGTAAACCTCATTTGAATCAAAAAAAAACTTCAATCAATATCAGAGCTCTTATTATTTGCGTTTAGTTTGTGACCAAAAAAAAATAATTTTATTTCATTTACAATTGAAGGCAAAGATTGAGTGAAAATATTTTCATCAAAACTATTATTATTTAGATTTACATTAAGTTATTTGAAATAATTGCCAAAAATATAAACAAATTCACCGAAAGATTGAAGTTTTAGACAAAATTGAAATTTAAAAATATCTATGTCTTCGACGCCAACGAAAATATTTAGTCTTTTTTTAATTCAATTCATAGATATATCTAAACAAACATAAAGTGCGACAAAGAGTGATGTGTTTAGTCTTTAAATGATTGCAATCATCTGAAAATGTATTTCAATCGTAAACAGAAATAATATATAAAAAGATCAAAAAATTAAGTTTTATTTCAGTGAATGATCATTACTTTTGAAGACCATTGACAGCACTGGAGATGCAGTTATATGTAGTGAAATGTGGACCAGAATTGGAGACCTGTTGACAACTGAGGAGTGGAAGTGATGATGATTATCACAATGTGATGACTCTTCTGTTCCACCGAATGGTCGCATTAAATGAGTCCAAATTGATATACCAGTGCTCTCACTCCATGTCAAGTAATGGCTTTTATGTTAACTCCTGAAACATATGTAACTTTGGGTACGTTTTCAATAAAATTCAATTTGTTTTTAATTTTTAAAATTTTATTTCACTTTGAATTTGTTTTTGATTTCAATTTTTGTTAGATTTAAACCACTGGTGCTCTGTTTGGTGTCGATCGTTAAGTACATAAAGTATTTGTGATCAGAAGATGAGATGCGAGTGGAATGAGAGGCGAAACTGAGATAATGTCTCCTAAAGTAAAGTAAGTTTGGGATGAAATATGGCTGAGAGTGAGTGTTGGCTGAGTTAAGGCATCGCATCGTGTGTTACGGCATAAATATCTGGTTCACTATTTGGTGCACTCTTTCAGATTAATGCAAAAAGTAATGCGATTCCTGTGCTTACCAGTGCTTTCCAGTGCAGGGCTTCGACTAAAATAATTGTGCTCTCATTTATTCAAAAGAATTTTTGTACATAAACTAAAACAAAAAGATATTAAGACTTAAACTTAATTTAATTATTATGTCTATTATGTCAACGAATTAATGACTAAAACTTGAATATTATATCAAAAGTTAGACAAAACATCAAAACAACAATAATTTTTAGTTTCACTCTTTCGCTCAAATATTTTTCAAATTAAACATCAAATGAATATAAGTTATCACAAGAGCTCTAAGAACTGAATAATTGAATTAAATATTAGGGAAAACATATCAGACCTACTATTCCTACTAAAGCTACCATTCCTACCAGTGTTACCAAACATACTGTGCATAATATATCAAAAAATCTCTCATTTATTTATGCTTTAAAATTAAATTTCTAGAAAAACAGCACAAAGAGTGTAAGAGTTGAGAAAATTTATGCTTTAATTAAAAAATAAGTTCAGATTTAATAATAATTTCATTTCAAAGCTCTCAATGAAATTGCAGTCATATTTCTTGAGATAAGTTATAACTGAAGTGATGTTCAAAACATTGTTTCTCAGATCTCATACATTAATTCACTTATCGTTTATTTTCCTCAGACATAGTTCAGGCAAAATGCAGGCACAGGTGGCCGTATATGCTGTGATATAAATGCAATTTTAACAAATGCTTATGAAATCTATTGTAGGTTTGCTCAATAGTCTGTGCAATACTTTTTAGTGTATATACCCTTTATATCATACCAACCAGTGCTATGAAAGTGAGATAACTTAGTAGTGAATATGGTGTGCGGAACGGCATCATTGAAATCATTGGATTTTTAGTTGTAATCAAAATGAAAGCAAAGGAAGGAATGGTGTTCTCCAGAGATATCGCAATATTTTCTAAAGTTTTCCCGAAAGACGCAAAGATTGTTAGAATTCAAAGACAACTGGTCTGAAGGAAGAGCTCCTATGCCTTGATTGTGACATTTGATCGATGAGTTAAGTAAAGAAGTAGTGTCTGCGCTCTCTTCGGGTCCCAAACGTCAAATTTATTTTCATCAGTGAATCGAAAGATAGAGCGCTTTCATTATTATAACAAACGATTGGGCACTGGTGTCACTGAGAAGACATAATTCATAGGAAAGGCATTTATTATCTGATGATCGCAATCATTAATGCTATGAAATCCATATCCATATCCTATAGATTGCAGTCAAAGCTATCACTCGATTGTGTTATATATTCTTGAATTGCATTAGAGTTTAGATTTAGTGTAACTTCTCTTCAGATTAGACCCAATGTGTGGTATATTATATATAATTCATAATAT
>JAQGAT010000349.1:0-36395 GCA_034687845.1 Pantelozetes paolii | reverse complement strand
TTTTGTTGTATATTTTGGGCCCTTTTATTACATAAACATATGTTCAGAGATAACTCGTTTTTGAATTGAACCTCTCATTTGTATATTTATATATACCAGGATATATTTATTTATTTTTCCCGATAGATCGTGCTGATTTTTTTAAAATCTGAAATTGGCACTGAAACTATTTACTCTATTGTAATTTACTGATAAATTAAATCTCATTTCATTATTAAATATATTTAAACAATGAAATATTTATCATTACATTTGCCTAATAGACTGTCATTGCTATTAAGCAAACCATTAAAACAGTAAATAACAAACAATTGATAAAAGTGTTAATCAATTCTTCATTTAAAACAACAATGTTTTTACTAATATTTTAAAAGCTTTTGAAAAATCACATAATTTTATAGTTTTATAAAACTTTTTGATTAATATTTGATAAAATATTGAATAGATTTTCACTAATTTTGGGATTTGTCAAGGGAAAACCCACCAAGGAAATAAAATATAGCAATAATTAATTTATTCCTGTATATATTTACTGTAACATAACGTGAAATATTAAGCTAAACTAGGTAATTTAATTAATTTAGACTAAAACACTTTGTTTGAAGTAAATTTCAGTACATTATTATCAAAATCCAAAATAAGTTTAAATCAAATTTAAATAACATTTTGAATGCATTTTACTATTTGTTAGTTTCAAAAGGCTTTCATCGGAACCGCTCTTTACATATACTAATTCAGACTATACTATGAATTTATTACTTCATAACATTTGAACATTTTTTTGACTCAAATCTAATGGAATAACAAATTTTTAATTTGAATTTTATGTATTGATCGACAAAGAGATGGGTCAGAGATGAGGCGGGGATTCATCTCAATATGTCATTTAATATATGATTTATATTTCTCTCCAAAACCTATAAAAGTCTATAAAAATCTTATTTTACTCTTTAAACACGTCTTTGAGTTTGTAGTTCATTGAGAGACAGACGACTGAGAGTTAACAATGAATTCAAATAAAACACAGTTTATAATCACTGTTATAGTGATAGCACTCGTAATAATGACTTTCATTGACTGTTCTTCAGCTCAAATCACTTTCTCAAAGGACTGGCGTCCCGGAGGTAAACGATCCTATGATAGCTATGGGTGCGAACAAATGACTGACATGGCTGTCATCAAAATCAGAGATTTACTCAAGGTAATTTATTCTATTAATAAACCTTAATTTGACAATTTAAAATATTATACATAATGAAACAAGATGCTTTGTTAGATGTGTTAAACTCCTAATGTTAGCTGAGAGTGCGATAAAACTAATAATAATTGATAAAAATATTACTCAACAGAGAGAAACCCTGAATATTCTTCACTGCGAGACTGGATCTCAGTTCAAGGAAATCAAAGATTCATTGAATTAATTGCTTTAAAAATTATTTTCATTTAATTTATTGTTATTTAAATTTAAATTCAATTTAATTTCAATTATTATTAAATATTTTAAACAAAATTCAGTGTAAAATGAGTTAACATTTAATAAAAGAAAGTTTTTCCCAAAAAATGTATTCAAATATTAACTACTGTTTCAATAAATCTGAAAATATTTTAAAATTACAATCAACTGAAAGCAAATCTGATTTCAATTATGTATTCATTTATTTAATAGTTATTTAATTTATTTTGTTGTGATTTCAATCATTTTAATCAAAACAGAGATAGTTATTATATACACAGTATTGGCCTTCAAATCAACTCAAAAATTAAAATATAATTGATATAAAATATTTTATCAAATATTTAATCAATTGCTGAAAATTTTAAATATAGTAATCATTAAAAGTCTTTTCAAAGATTAACCTTCAATCCAAGCAATTAGACTACAGATCGTCACTAAAGGACTTAAAATCGATTTATTGTTATCTAATGTAAAGATTTAATTAATGTTTTAAAACTCATTCGTTGTCTTTCTTTCTTATATTTAAAATCACATTTTGATAAACCAATCAATTTGTGAGTTCTTAATCGGACAGTTGGTATCAAATCAGACGGTGCTATAAATAGAGATTTTTATTGCAATTACCAAATAGTTTGGTTTGAAATCTCTTACTATGGGTTCACTTATTTCAATACCGATTGTGTTTATTATACAAAAGGTTTTCGGCAATGATTTCAATCCGTTTGGACTTATATTTCAAAAAATTAAATCAATATTTGGTTTCAAATCTGAAAATAAAGTGAAAACAAATACAAAAAGATTTGATTTCTTCGATGTGTTTGCGACAAATGACTTAAAAAAGTTGGGTATTTTGTCCAACGATAAGGAATGGGAATTAGAACTACCAAATCAGGTATAGCCGGGTGTTTTGATATTTAATTCATTATATTTATAAAAGAAATAAAAAAATTATTAAATGATTTGAATATTCAGTTAAATAGAGAAAAGGTTAGTATAATAGGAGTGAACTCTTGGGGTCAGGCCTTACAGTTGAACATCGATTGGAGACCTCAGACATCCAACACATCTTCCATTAAAGTTGACTTTAAGTTTGAGACCGGAGACGGAAATACATATCACATGAATGAACAGAATTTGATTGCTTTTGATAAAAATAAGTTTCAATACAAAGCGCCCGGAATTGCGTTGGAAATACTCAACCCTTTCAAACGATTGAGAATCAAATTCAGGGGATATTTGCATAAAAAAGGTTCAAATGAATTGGTTTTTGTGAAAATAAGACTTTTATGGATTGCGATCTCAAATGTGTTTGATTTTGAATGCGATCACAAACAAGAGTTCATTGAAAATGAATTGAAGAATAATTGTGTGAATAAATTGTTTAATGAAATCAAATTTGAGAACAGATTTGAACAAATGGGACAAATGAAGGGTACCTTCGAGGTACAGGGTCAAAATGAAGAAAAATTGTTTTTATGGGGAAATAAAAGTAAAAAATATGTCGAGGAATGCGGTAAAAGACAAATCCATCGTCTCTTTGGTTATTCAAAGGTATGCCTAAAATTTTAATAAAATATTTATACTTTGTTTTCACTTTAAATCCAAAGCAAATGTTCAGAAATTTTATGATTACATGAATAAAATGCACAAATTATTCCCAAGTTATCCACAAAATCACAATTAGTTTTAATTTAAATCTCAAAAGACTTACTTTTTTATAAGACCTCAGAATTCATTAAAATATTTAATAAATTCAAATATTTTTTTAAGAATTTTAAAAAAACAAATATAGGTTCAGTTAAATTTTAAATCTATTTCTCAATCACAAGATTGTAATTATAATAAAATTAAAAAAAATATATAATATTTGATAAAAAGGGAAGATTTCATAAACACATAAAACACACGAAACACTATTTAAATGATATATTAATCGATTTGTTAAACATTTGATTTCAAATCAATGTCTATATTCACACCAATTCAGTGAAAGTACAAATTGATTGACAATTAACTCAATGTTAAACTTATCGCAACTTTTTTTATAAACACTTTAAATGTTAAAACATTTGATAAAATTTGAATCTGTTTTATGTAATTCATAGAAAGGATGGGTATTTCATATCGGATCGGTTGTCGACCAAAATAATAATGTCAGGTATGAAATGAGTTTTTATGAAAAGGTGTATCAATTTAGTGAATATTTTCATCGCATTAGATATCGCTATGGATTCATGTTTTGGGGAAAATGTCTTATATTTCCAGTGGAAAGCCTATCGGCTATTGATTTGACGACACAGCCATTGACTGAAGATTTTTGTTTTACATTGAAATCATTAAACAAAACATTTGAAGTAACAGTAAATAAGGGTTCGGTTAATGAAAATGTTTTTCAGCTTAAGATCAATGGATGTGAGGGAAGGGCTGTGTATATGTTTGAGAGAGAAGATACAACTCTAGACATTGAAAATATTAAAAGCAATTCAAATCAGATATACTTTCCTTTCGTCAAACGAACCGATGATTTAGTTTTGACATTAAATGATAGAAAAGCAGAAAATGTATTAATAAGTGGAGGAAAGGGATCTTCATTGGCATCACTTAACTACTTGAGTGAAAGTCTAAAGAATTCAATGAATATAGAAATACCGAAAGGAATTGTTGTCTCTTCTAATGCTTACCAATTGATTGTCAAACAAAACAAACAAATCAAACAATCAATCGATAGACTGAAGAGTTTGGTCAGGTATTAGACATTCATCAGTGCTTTCATTCAAATTTTTAAACAATTGATTTCCATATCTATAGTAAACCCGAATTATTAAAGACTGAATGTTTGAATGTTTCAAATGCTTTCAAGTGCTCACAATTGCCTCAAGAAATCAGAGATGAGATCCGTTTAAAACTCAAAACAATGTTTAATGAAAATGATTTAAACCATAAGTTATTTGCCGTCCGTTCCTCTGCTTCGGGTGAAGACTCAGACGATATGTCGGCCGCCGGACAGATGACTACTTATTTGGGAGTCCGAGGCTTGGATTCTATCTACTCATCAGTACTTAAGTGTTGGTCCTCTCAGTTTGAATTTGTTGCCGTCGAGTATAAGAGAGGTTATGGACAGGACATCAATAGTCCGATGGCTGTTGTCATACAAGAGATGATTGATTGCGATTCTGCGGGCGTTTTGTTTACATGTGATCCCCTGTCAGGCGATGAAAGAGAAGTCATTATTACTGGTAATTATGGGATCGGAGAGAGTGTTGTGTCTGCGCTGTCAGAACCGGACACTATTAGGGTTGCCCTCAATATAACAGACAATTCGTTAAGTAATAGAAGAGTTGATTCAATAAAATCCATTTCCATTGGAAGCAAAGCAAAGACAATCAAAATCGATGGGTCGGGCAGTGGAACAGTAGAGGTGGACACCACTGATGTACAAAACTGTTGTATAAGTGATGGACAGGCTATACAACTGACGGAAATTGCTTTGGAAGTACTTTTGTTACGTTTATATGACATTCAAATATAAAACAAATAATTCTTTGTTTAACTAAAAGATCCAAAAGTTCTTCGGAAGCGTTCGCGACATTGAATGGGGAATAAAAGACAATCAGATATATATCCTTCAGAGCCGACCCATAACTAACTTGGACTCAGGTTTCACTGAATTTGAAATATTGCATGAATTAGATGTCGGACTGCCCTCTGAAGTGGAATACATATCCAAAGCCAATGTCGGAGAAGTAATAATCATTTGTTAATAGATTTAAATCAAAGAAAATGAGTTAATCAATGCATAACTTATAATAACAGGTATTACCCGGAGCTTCTTCTCCACTGAGCTTAACCTTGACCTTAAAATTATGGGGACCTGTAATGATCAAAGAGTTGAACCGAACAATAGGTCTTCCCGTAGAGATATACTGTCCGTACGCACCGGTAGATTTGGCCACTGTTTGCAATCATTGCTTTTTTAATCTAAAAAATGTAATAATTATTACAGAAAATGAAAATTTAAACTAAAATTCAATCCATTTTTAGTCAGAATTTTTCAAATTTACAAATGAAAATCAATCCGATTATTGCAAAGCAATGACCTTGGCCATATTTGGTCACGAACTTGACCCTGAAATCATTGAAGATTGTAAAGGAATTGATGAGCCAGAATCTTTTAGTGTAAAGTTTTGGCGAAACTTTTATTTGGCTCCGTATATGACTTTCCCCAACTATTTCATCAGCAAATGTGAAGAAGATATTCATAACTATAGATATGTTTTGGACGACAAGTTTCAAACGATTAGAGATATGTTTAATACTATCACTTCTGAAGCCATACATACCATCGATGTATTTATATAATCAATCAAATGTTTAAATAACCAAGGTAACTATTTTTTATTTCAGAAATCTTTATGTCACATCAAGACCTCGGAGTCCACTTCAATGTACAACAACTATTTGATTAGCATTTTATCGGAACATAAAAATAGTAATTGATTTGAGATTTCAGTCAATTATATGAAACACTTTTTAAATATTTTTCTTTGACTTTTAGATCCAAATATTTTTATTGATTTTGCATTTTTGATGTCCTCATGCGGACAACTGGTCAGCGCTGACGTGCCGTCGGATTTAAGACAATTGGCGCAAACCATTGAAGAGCCGAAACTATTCAGACAATTGTCAGATGAAAATGCATTACAATATTTGACAGACCATAGCAGAGAAAGTGGCAGAAAATTTGAGAAATTCCTGTCAACACATGGGCACAGGGGGTATAAAGAGTTTGACCCCTTATATAGAATGTGGAAGGTGAATCCAACTCCTGTCATACAGTCATTAAAAGTAATTGAAATGTTTTGTGATTTAAATATAAATATAAAAATAATTGTAAATTTTTGGTAACACTTAAGACAATGCTATCGACGGACGCATCCACTTATAAGTCAAACGAAAAGACATCGAAAGAAGATATTATTAATTCACTCAAAACTCCACTCAGTTTTCACAGAAAAATGCTTTTAAAACACATTTTATTACCCCTCGCGAGGAGAGCCGTGGCGATGAGGGAACGGACAAAATCTCTCATAATATACGGCCTAGATTTGGGTCGTCAGGCTCTGTGGGCACTGGCAGACAGAATGCATTCAGAAGGACTGATACCAGAAAATGAACTCTTATTTCATATGACTTTGGATGAAATCGATTGTTTGATTGACACCAGAAATCCTATTATTATAGCGAAAGCAAAGCAAAGGAAAAGACTTCACTATAAAATCAATGACTGGAAGTTCGATGAGATTGTAAAGGGGTATGACTTCCAACCCAGACATGTAAGCGCTCAGTGATATTGACTTTCAAACAATTCAATACTTTTTTATATAAAGCTTTTGGAAAATGAAATCGAAATAACAGGTAATGAAGTAATCACTGGAACACCCGTTAGTGTCGGCCGAGTAGTGGCCAGAGTTTGTGTGGCACCAAATCTTGAGGACGCGCTTAACATAAAGGTATTGATTGAGTGATTGATTAAATTCATATTAAATGAAATTATCATTTGAAAGTCCGGAGACATTTTAGTGACGTATAGTACAGACATCGGTTGGTCTCCATATTTTCCAATGATTTCAGGAATCGCCACAGAAATAGGTGGTCTTATATCTCACGGCGCAGTCATAGCCCGAGAGTATGGTATACCCTGTCTGGTGGGAACCAACGGCGCGTGTCGTACATTCAAAACCGGAGATCTCGTACTTCTTGACTGCAATAAAGGGATTATAACTAAAGTTATGGACAAAAATGGAAACAAAAAATAAATTGATTTCACTTTTTGTCACAAATTATTACAAAATAAACACTTTTTTGCAAAAATAATGAATTTTTTGATTTAAATGACAACTCTTTTAATATATTTCACCGAAAAGTAGATTTGATTTTGAAATCCAATCAATTTTGTTGAGAAAAAGTCTGAAAATAATTTCAATTGAATTTAATTTTGAAATACTTTTTAGAATTCGTTTAAAATTATATTTAATTTCTTCTGAAATAGTGTTGAGATTAATGTAATCCAGGGATTAGTTCAACCATTAGTTGAATCCAAATCTATTCGACCTCTTCTTCTTCAACGATGTTTGAATGAGTGGTTATCTGATGCCTCTAAGGGTGTCAAACGAATTAAGGGTGAGATTAGTATAGGACTGAAAAGCAACTTTCATTCCAACCTTCAAGTGATGACTTCTTGCAAACCCTTTCCCACACTCAGGGTATTCACATACGAATCGCTTTTCGCCCGTATGTGTGATCTTATGGTTGGAGACATCGCAGGCGCGGACAGACCTGTAGTGACATCCCGGCCAATCACACGCAAACGGCTTCTCTTCCATATGAATCAATTGATGTTTTCTCTGAAAACAAAAACAATTTTTTGAATAAAATATAAACAAAAATGAATTCAATTCATACGAGATGTGAGTTCTGTGTATAACTTCTCGTACATCCCGGCCAATCGCATACAAAAAACTTCTCGCCCGCATGTACTCTCTTGTGATCATCTGTCGACACAATTAAAAAGTAAATAAAGCATTGATAACCAAATGTGTAATCAGAGGTGTAACCAGAGACTGACCTAAATTGCCCTTAACTGCGAACCTCCACTCACATCCCGGCCCTTAATATTGAAACGACTGGACATAAAATTCATTCAAACCATTAAATCAAACAATTATTGACTTACAGTCGCAAACGTATGGCTTCTCTCCGGTCTGTGAGTCGTATATGAAATGAAATGAATTATAAAAATACAGAAAAGGGTTAAAAGTGTTGCAAACCATACGTGAGTTCTCATGTGAACCTTAACATTGTTTTTCTGTAATCCAATGTCATTTCAATTATTACCGTTCATTCAAACTATAAGACAACCCATACCTGACTAAAAAACAGTGTACAACCCGGCCATTCACAGGGGTATGGCTTCTCTCCGGTATGAGTTCGCGTGTGTCTGAATATAATTCAATTATAATTAACATAAAAATGTCAATAAATTTATTGAAATTACGTTTTGAGTGCCGATCCCTGAATGAAACTGAGCCCACAGTCGGGCCAATTGCACCTGTAGTTCAACAATGAGTAAGTAATTAACAAACAACTCAACTGACATCCCATACCGGTATGGCTTCTCTCCCGTATGTGTTCTCTTGTGATCTTTGAGATGAACTGAGTGTCTGGCCACATAATTACACCCTGGCCAATCGCAGGGGTATTTACGAGTAATTCCAGTGGGCTTTCGGCCCCTTTTCTTCTTAAGGAATCCCTCATCGCTTATAATGTTTGACACAATCTTAAGGTGCGATTCATTCACTCTATTCTTCACTTCAGACACATTTGGTTTGAATTTCTTTTGAATCACTTCTTCAGTGTTTTGGTCATCACTTCTCTGATCCTCAGACGTCGACCGATTGGCCAACCGTTCGGTCAATGACTGGTCTTTATTGTGTCTCAGGAGGTAATGATTCTTCACTTTATCGATGGTATCGAACCGTCGGTTACAGAACTTACAGCTGTATTGTGTGACCACAACCGCTTCGGCAATGATTATGTCCTCGTCGTCCGAATTGTTGGACACGTGTTCGCCATTATCTTCCTCTTCATCGGCAACAGCGGTGTCCTCATCGCCCATAACCACCTGTTCCTCATCTTCTTCTTCATCCAAAACCTGTTCATCAGTTATGCCTTCAATTTCATCACTTAATTGATTGATACCATTGTCTGCACTAATCATCTCATGTCCGACATTGGCATCCATTCCGCCGTCGATTCCGTCTTCAGTGAGCACTTGAGTGGTGACATAAGTGCCGTCCGAAGACTCAATCATATGAACGGCGACTATATTTTCATCCATTGATCAACACTTATGACTCCCGAAGAATGGTTTGCAGACTCTCTTCAGACTCTCTCAGAGGTCTAAACATTAAACAAAACTTAAGATTAGTTTTGAATAAAAAAAAAGTTTTGAAAAAGATTTGAAAAATGTTTTGAAATTAAACTCAAAATGAATTGAAAGCAAGAAATGATTGATTGAATTGAAGTCAAGATATGTTTGAATTGTTTTTTGAATAAAATTTATGAAAATATTTACAAAATTTTGATTTAAATTAAGATTTAATTGAAAATCAATTAAAGTGTGAAACGAGTCGTCATTTCTGTGTAATTGTTGTCAAATGTGGACTAATTTGAGTCAAAGTTATCATAATTTTTGTCTTATTTTGAGTTTCTTTTGACTTTCAATACAATAATAATGTGTTTTAAACAGCGTTTCAAACAGTCATCAGATCGGAGGGAATGGTAGGGAAAGGGAGGGAACGGTAGGGAAAGGGAGGCAAACATAATGTCGTTTAATATATAAATCGTTATTTCATTTCTCAAACAGTTATTAGAAATTACGTCAAAATATTACTCACTTTTAGACTCTCTTTTGGTTTACAATTGATTTCAATTAAACTTTGATTTAGTTTTCAATTGTTTTTTGATTATTGTTTGAAAACAATTGAATCAATGGTTTGTTTGTAAGCAATGAATACATCAATGAATACAACACTCAATGTATTACTGAAAACACTTTTACAAAAATGGAGTCAATGTTTAGCACAAGTTTTGGGGACTATATATACATTGCATATCATTTATGTTATTATGCTTTTAGTCTATTTAATCACATCTATGAATATGATACCAATTTGAACAAGATACAATCAGATACAATCAGTTTTATGCATTACAAACTCTACCTTGATCAGTTACATACACTACAATAATGGTTTTTAGTGATATTAACAATAATTATTGTTTTTTACATTGATAAGAATATTTTTTAACTTGAACAATATTTTAAGCTTATTTTAAGCTTGAAAAGAATGGACCAAGTTGATGTATAAATGAACCTAGATCGTTTAAGTTATACATAGAATTTAGGGCGAATTTAAGAAAAGCCTATAAATACATGAATTTATTACACAATTCATTGAATTTTTTGTTCATTTTTAAAGAAAAATTTTATTTATTTATTGATTAATGAAAAACAAAATTGATTTCAATATTAATATAAAACTTCAAATTAAACACAAAATTAATTGAATTCATGTAATCCTTAAGTCTTAAGACATTGACCTCTAAATTAGAGGCTCTAATAGCGCTTCACTGGAGGTCAGACATGTCTTATGTAACATCACATCCCTGGGCTTACACTTACTATTGATTTTAGTATTTTATATCAGAAACTAATTATTAATTATTTTATCTTTTAATTGAAATTAAATTTAAAATCAATGAAAACTCAATTGATTTAAAGACTTTAGTATTTATTACAAAACTTGTGCACAAGAATTCAATTATAACTAGTTTTGTACACTTTTTTAGTTAACCCTTTCCCTTAGGATAAGTATACAGTAAATCAGGAAATGATATAAAAAATTATAAGAAAATGGTTTTATGTTATAATTGTATAATAAAAGTAAAATCCATGAAATGTAAGCATAATTTAATCTGAAAATAAAATTAAAGGGTGAAATTTGTTTATATGAAAGTTGACCAAGCTTACTTAAGTTTTTAGCATTGCACAAATTCATGAGCAAACCTGGTATAAGGGTTTAAGTTTTGAATAAACGTTTGAAAATTTTGTTCAAACATTGATTTTTGATAACAAATATTGGATTTCATTTGCTTTTGATTAAAATGTCCTAAAAATAAAATATTTTCAAAATAAATGTCATTTGAGTTCAAACTCTGTTTCAGTTTTGAAGAAGTGATCAGAAATGGCAAACATCTTGTCGTTTGTCTTTGTTTTAGTAGTTCTCAGTTCTTCCAGTTTGACCACTGAAGCGATTGACACTATCATTGGATCAATTAATGGACACATTATTGTTGAACAGAACGGAACTCTAGCCAAAGGAGATCCACCGGTGCTGAGGACAGACTCAGAAATGAATGCAAAGATAGAAATAAAAGATTTGAAAAGTTTGACAAATGTTTCCTATTCTTGGTTTGTGGACGACATTGAGTTCAAAACCACTTCCACTGCAGGACTGGTCTATACTTTTAATTCAACCAAAGACTACAAACTAATGGTTATTATTCTGGCAAATGAATGCAAAGCACAGGACGTCTGTAGCCCTAAGTTCGGTATAATTTGGCGCAAAATTAAAGTGATTGACGCAAACGATAAAGTTGTCGGAAAGTTAGGCGAAGTGAGGACGGAAGGGCCGGTAAGGGTCAGAAAGAGATTGGTTGACAGAACTGACACTAATCTTTACGGCGCTCTCATTATCGGTGGAACTATTCTGATAACTCTAATATTGATTTCGATATTTATTAACACAATAACCCTTTGCAACACATCCAGGGTTTGTGACGACAATGAAGACAAACAAAAACTTATTACTCATAACGAGAGCACAAATAGACATCGGTTTTACACAATCGATAACTAAAAGTATTTGTCTTTTATTGGCAATCAATTTGTGTTTTTAATCCAAAGGTTTATATTATTTGAAATATAGATAATCACCTGAAAGTGCAAAATAAAAAACTTAACCTTAACTACAGTTTTCTTTACTTTTATTTCATTTCACTTTATATTAAATAATATCTTATAATAACTTATGTCTTATTATGTCATCAATTGAGTGCATAATCACTCAATTACTCGGACAATGATTTTCAATTGGTTTTGAATCAATGCTTAACGATTGTAGAGAAAGAAACTAAACTTAACATTAATTACCTTGGTCTTCAATCCCTTGACTATAACTGTTGAAAACATTGAAATAATTTGCTAATCATCTGAAATTGATTACAACTTTGTTTAAACAAACCCTTAATAATAGGTTTTCAATAAACAATTTCATAAAAATCCTTTTCCTGTGAATTCTCAATGAGTTTTTGATAAGATTTTGTTTATTGAAAAAAATCAATCAATGAATGCATTTATTTGTATAACTATTGTGAAACTAAACTCAAGTCTCCTTTCACTTATCAAAAATATTATTTCTTTTTTATTATTTATAATTTGTATAAAAATTTCCTTTAATTGCAAATATATTTCATATTTTGAATCTTTGAAATGATATCAAATGTTATTTTCATAGACTTGTTATGAAATATATATAAACTGAACCAACAGTTGATTAATAAATGTTTTATTTAATATAAAAATCAGAAAAACAGGAAGTTTTCAAAAAACAAGACTTTTCACGAGACATTCATCTGAAGGTTGGATTGAAGATGATTTATGGCAAGCCTTGAGTCCAATAGTTGTCAAAAGCACTCAATTGTTTTTGACATTAAATGCAATCAATAGCCAAACAAATTAAAATTGTCGTAGAATTTGAGCTCAAATAACAAATTGTTTGAAGTATTTGTAAATATTCTTAACTTTTATCTGAAATTTTATTTTTGATAAAAATTCTCAGAATTTACTGAAAATATTGGAAAAAATCAATTGTTTTTAATTTGTATTGAAAATACAAATACAGAGAAAGTTTTTATACATATTTACAGACAAAAGAGGTTTCAAATGAAATCACTTGCACTGAGATCTCCACCACTTCCTCTTCAGTTCACTTATATTTCCGGATGTTTTCAAGTAATTTATCGCTGAATTAAAACTTTCCAAAAGCGGAGAGTTTTTGCGAAAGGCTATACCAAAGGACCGCTCGTGCGGTAGACCCGAGTCTATGGTCGCCAAATCGCACCGATGGCTACTTATGTACTCATTATGAGACGATTCACCAATAAATATATACTTTCCGGATGTGATACGTCTGAGCGCATCGGTATATGAAAGCACAAAATTTGAAGTATTGTATGAAATCCTTTGCCACATATTTCTGATGATCGGGTCTTCGGAGGACTGGAATGACCGACGGGTCGGACCGTTCTCTAGAATACCGAATGTAATGTCCGTTTGATTTCCCAAATCATTCCAAGACTTGATTTTATTTGTTTGTGATTTAAGCATAAGAGCGGAAATACCGCTCGCGAAGAATGGTATGGAAAAGTCGACCACAGACTTGCGGTCAGTGTTTATGGTTAGGTCTGCCAGTGCTATGTCAGCGCGCTTTACATTGAAAATTAAATTAATAAACAGAGTATTAATAAAATCTACTTTCTATTACCCTTTTTAGTAGTTCCCCGACCATACCCGTCCACTTTCCGTGAAAATTAAAGCCATAACCACTTGGGGACAGATATAGGCTATAGTTGTGTCCATTAATACTTGTAATCTGTTTCATAAGATCGATACAAAAGCCCTCCAAAACCTCTTCGCTATTCTTCTGAACAAATGGTGGGTTCTGTTGAAAAGGTGATCAAATCAGGAGTTGATATGAGGGTCAGGGATAGTGAGCTCATTGTATGAGACATATCATATAATACTTACGATTAGAGTAACGGCTCTGTATTTGGCGTAACTTTTAACACATATTAAACAAACAATAAATATAACAAAAGATTTCATAATTGAATGAATTGTTTGAAACAAAAATCAAATGAAAGATATTTTAAGCACTCGTTTGAACAAAGTTTTAATATTTACTCAAAGACTTGAATTCAATAAATATTTTTCTTTATTTTCAACAAAACTGATGATAAAGTGAATGACATTCAGCGGAGAAAAACTATTTTCAATATAAACTCAATTATAGTTTTAATACATTGATTAATCAATACTCAATTGAATTGGATTGACCTTGATTCTCATTTTAATGTATTAATTGATTATTTCAATTGCCTTTTTAGGACATAATTGCAATAAATTGATAAAAAAACGCAAATATTTTGTCGCAATTGAAGAAAAGTTTTTGCAATAGAAATCACTTTTATATTAATTTTAACACAAATTTCTAATTTCATCCAAAGTTTAGATGATTTTCCAGTTTTTAGTCGTTTTTCAAGTATTTCAAAGCAGTTTTGACCAGTTTTTGAACATTTATTACTCAATTAGTGTTTGAAAATCAATTCAAATCTTTAATACTATTTATTCAAACACTTAAATAACACTTAAATAACACTCAAAACTATATTTATTTCAATCAATATTGAAATTAATATTTTTATATATATTTGTATAAAAATGAATAAAAAAGTGATAATTAAACACAAAAACTAATTTTTGAAACCAAACCCAAGAAAAGTGAAGAATTGTTTGAACCCTCTCTTATCTTCAACTTATCTCAAGTCAGGGATAAACAAGAGATTGACATTAAAAGGGGATTTAAAACAGAGATTACATTTAAAACATACAAATTATGTTAAATATAATAATTCAGTTTCAATTGGCAATAATATTTAACCCGGGAAGTGTCACCCAGGTACTGTGGAGAATGACCAGGTATATACTGTCATGAACTGAAACATTGATAGAAAGACAGGGTTTTCTGTGTTTTGTATTGATTATCACTACTATTAGCCATCAATTGATTGCATCTCTTGTTTCACTTCAAAGACCAATACATTTGATTTCAGTGAAGACTCACTGAAGAGGAAGGCATTTATTGAACCCTTATTTCATAAATAATTTCAGATTAAGTGAGAAAATAAACAAAAATTGTGACAAAATGTCAATATATCTGAAATTTGTTATCTAATCTGATCTCAGAGTAAATGAGATAATAATCAGAAATTCATAAAAATGTTATAAAAATTGAAAAATAATTTGATTTTAAGCTCAAAACACATGAAAATCATGTGATCTCTGAATGAGTGGTAACTATAGTAACGATATATTAATACATATAAACAATAACTCATATGTTATTCAATACCGCTATTGAAGTGATTGTCCAAACCCTCACTGAAAGACACCCACAGATTGTCTTACATCTGATCCGGTCTTTCACTCATATGTTAATCAGTGCTTAAAATGTATTCAATATTTTCATTGATTTTTGTTTTGTTTTCAATACAAATAACACATTGTTTTGGACGACAACTGACTAAAGAAGACTTCAATGACATCATTGGTTCAAAATATTATCTCTTCGTCCAGTTTTATGCCCCTAAGTATGCATTCAACCCCTTATTACCCCTTATTATACCCCTTAATCCACTCTTTTAATTGATTGTATCTTTGGATCAGTTGTTTTGATTGTCAAAAGTTAGCCCCAGTTTGGGATCAATTGGAGACAAAGTTGTTATCAATGAAGACATCACTTGTGGTCACCGGAAGAGTCGATTGCACTGAAGAGCGGGACTTATGTTCGCGCGAATCGGTTATGGGTTTCCCGACTCTTAAGTTATATAAGTCTTACCACAAGAGTGGTATTGAATATGAAGGGGAAAGGGATCTAAAAAGTTTAGAAACATATTTAAGGACACAATTAGGCGATAAAGTTGTTGACGGAGAGGACGAACTGCCCAGTGATGGACAGTCACCCGAAATAACGATAGAAACGCCTAAACCTATCAATGGTTTGTATGAACTCAATGACCAAACCATTGATGAGTTTTTGAGTAAAGGTATTATTGATTGAAATTAATCTTCAATTAAACGATTGATTGATTGATTGAACGGCCGATTAGGTCATCATTTTGTGAAATTCTACGCCCCCTGGTGTGGACACTGCCAACGACTGGCCCCTGTGTGGGATCAGTTGGCCCTAACCTTCCAATTCGACACTTCAGTGAAAATATCTAAAATCGATTGTACGACAAGTTCTTACTCTTGCAAACAGTATGACATCAAAGGCTATCCAACCCTACTCTGGATAGTCGACGGAAAAGTGGTCGACAAATACACAGGTATTGTATTGAATGGACTAATGATTGCATTAATTATTGCTGTATTTGACGGACAGGCAGTCGTTCTCACGAAGACTTCAAACAATTTATTTCCGAAAAGAAAAGCGAAGAAAATGCGGACAAAGTGTCCATAGATTTCACTCTCGATAACGAAGATTACGGGCCTTTGATTGTCACCGAAGAGTCGTTTAACAAAATCATCTCAAAGGGACTGACATTTGTTAAATATTGGGTTCACTGGTGTACACACTGTAAGCAACTTAAGCCCATTTGGCACCAGTTGTCCACTAAGTTCTTCGGCAATAAAGACATCAAAATAGCGAATGTCGACTGCGCTCAACACGAAAGCCTATGCAATAAACAACAGGTTTAGCATTTTTTTTTATACAATTCCCCCTTAAATGTTGAAATGAATCCCTTTTTATCACTTCTGGTATTGAATTACCGAATAATGAATTGTTTGAATCCCTAAACCGATGGTTAGGTCGACGGATATCCAACCCTTTTCTTATACAAAGACAACGAAAAGATCGGTGAATACGATGGGAACAGAAATCTCGAGGATTTGTATGAATTTATATTAAATCACTCGACAGTGCCTGAAAAGGATGAGCTCTAAAGCAGTCTATGTTTTGGATAATTAATTAAATATTTGAGTCATTATTCAATCAATTCATTAATATTTTGCAAACTTTTAGTCATTTTTAACTCATTTTTCTATAAATTATTTATAAAATTCTTAAAACTCTTTTAAATTTTGATTTAAATTCAATAAAAAATTATATTTTCTCTCAAATCTCAAAATCATTTAAATTTATGTCTGTTTTGAAGTTTTCGTGAAGTTTTGTGAATAAAATACTATTTATTAAAAATTGTTTTCATTCTGTTTGACATGTTTTGACTGAAATGACTTGACATTTGTATTAACAAGGAATGACTAAATGCCTATGACTTCAGTTTTTGACTCAATTCTGAAATCATTTCTATTGTGATGACAGACACCAATGTTTTTGACACTTTTTGTTAATATATATATTGCGTAAAAAGTCAATAGAAATTGGAAGGAATGGGAGTTAAAAATAAACAAGTTAACTCATTTTCCAAATCCTGTATTGGCGATTATTTATCTAATAATAGACATTGGTGCTTTAAATGAAAACTAATTTAATGTATGCAAAGATCCGTTAAATTGTTTTCTTTTGCTATTCTTTACTCTATTTATTGGTATTTATTTGAATATGAGGTCAAAACCGGTACTCATTTTCAGTCATAAACTGTTGATAAGAATAAATAATTTGCAAAACAAACAAACTATTCGTTAATGAAAATCATTATTATATTATGGTATGTGTGACCTCATCCACAGCAGTCCACAGCACTGGCAGATAATGCATACAAACTCTACTCTTATCTCACAATTAGATCCAAAATTTAATATAAATTTTTGTTTAAAAAGATTTCTTTGAATTGGATTTCAAATTGTGTTCAAACTTGTTGTGAACGCAAAACACGTTTTTATAATACAAAAGCAAAACAAATAAAACATTATTTAATATTTGAATCATTTTTTTATAACTTTAGATGTTTTCAATACTTGTGGTCAGGGATTGTCTAATGAGAAGAGTGTATACAAGTATACTCTCAATGCTCTCATATTTCCTAAAATATTAGTCATTTTGAGGAAAATGTGATTAAATTTCCAATCTTTTAAACTCAAGCACAAAAAAGTAGCCATAAATTGATGATAATTTTTAAGACATGAAAGGAAACCCTGGACTGACATGGGATCTGACTGTCAATAAGATTTCATCTAAACTCTTGAGCACTACTTACAGTGTTTGTTGAAAACCTGAGTTTTAACAAAATTGTGTTACATTTGAAGCGTTATTAACGATATTTTTCTGTTGCCTTCACTTTACTCCGATTTTTTAACGGTTACTCAATTTTATAGATTAAATCGGTTTTAAGATAGTTTTGGATAAAATCTTAAATAAGAAATATTTACAACGGTTTAACAAATCGCTGGGTTTTTGAAGGTTTTATGAAAACATCAAATTTAAATCAGATATAGTTTGACATCATTTTTATAATTGAATCAATATTTTAATATTTTAATAGTTTTTTGTATATTTTTAATGTTGACTCACATTAAAGGCCATAAATATACATATAATTAACAAAATTGTTATTTATTTAATATTTTAACAGAAAATTAATGTTTATTTTCTGTTAATTTCAATGTTTGGAGAAGTTATACAAATATAATGAAGAAATTTAATGCAATCATTGTTTCACTAAATTTTGTTACAATACTCAGAAGAATGTATGAAATGATAGAAATTTTAATAATTTATGAAATATAAGAGTATTTAATGACTGTTCACTCAAGCGGTGTCTTAAATATATTGTGAGCCGACAACTCTCAGTAGTATATGGTTTTGTTGTGTAACCCAAGGTTAAGGAATGATTTACAGTAAATCTACAATTTTGTTCAACATTGCAAGAAAGCGGAGTTATGTCAGATTAGCTGCCAAACTATTCTTGCTCATCTGTTGTAAACATAAAAATTTAATTCACATTAAAAATTAAATGAATTTAATGTCTGAAAGGAATTTTGAGAATATTTACTGAACTAACGGCTCATTAGCTTTAATTTACACAAAGTTTTGTCAAAATAAAAGCAATTTTTACCATAAAATAGAAATATTTATGTATTTCTCTGTGAAAACAGATTTCAATTAAAATTCAAAAAACAAATTAATTTTCTCTTAAATCTAAAACATTTTATTTATTTTCAAATCAATCATAAATTTTATTGTTTTTATGAATATTTTATTACTTTTGAACTTAAATCTCATTTCAGTATTCATTAATCGATTTATTCTTTACTCAAAGAATAAAATTGTTTTTTATTTATAATTATTTTTGAATTTTTAATTTCAAGCCAACAGTTGAACAGTATTTCCAGAATTCTCATCAATTATAATGATTGGGTTTATTAGGGGGTAATCACTTGAATATTTATTACAAATTGAAATTTTCATTTGATTTTAAATAAACAAAGTTGTCCCTGATTACTATTTTTACTCACACCTTAAAATCAATCAAATTTAGCCTGAATTTGATTTTTATAAATAAAATATATTATTCAACCCTTTATTTAAAATAATTGAAAAATAGTCATAAAAGTTAAGATAACAAACATTTTTCGCTGATTTTCGCAAAGATTTCTGAAATTAATTGTAAGAAATATTTCATTGAATGACATAATTGAAGCAAAATTAGAGGAAATGTAACAAAATATCAGAAATTGATTTCAACTCTAAATAATTGATTGGATTTAATGACAAATCAATGAATTTTGTGTTTAATTTATATTTCAATTATTTTTTATTTTACGACAAATGTCTAAATGAGTGAAAATATTTCTCAAACACTTTGCAAAACAAGTTTTACTAACAATTGGTTTGAGAAATATGGGAATTAAAACGGTTGGTGCCAAAGTATAAGTGCCACATAACTCTTAAAACAGTATAACCTTGTTGATTAATTCATTATCTTTTGTCAAACCCTATTAGTCTGTTTTCATACCTGTCCTTACAAACCAGATATTTAATTATCTTTGCTATTGTTTGCGAATTAAATATTAGTTTTTTCAAAAGTTTGTTACAAAACATCGATCAAACAATTCATAGACAAAGTTATAAATCAAATATTAATTGCAAATTGTTTTCAAGTTTTTTATTCTCAAGTAATGTTTGAAATGTATGTCTAATTCATGAGTAATTGAAAAATATTGCAAACAAATCAAAAAAGAGTTCATTGAATAGCATTTTTTATTTTATTTCAAACAACACTAAGATTTGCAACAATTATCCTCAGGAATATCCTTGAGCCTTTAAATTCTTTAAACCTGTGCTCTAATCAGCCTAGAGCTTAGCCGGTACTTTAGATATTGACACTTAATGTATAAAGAAAGTTATCAAACGTTCACCCCCTGGGCGTTAAGTAATTTAAGAATATCACCCTTGTGCTATTATGCGATAAGAGGCGGATCTGATGAAAGTTAACTTGTTAAAATAAGTTTATAATACTGTAATATCAATACATTTATCGCTCGTTTTGCGCAAAAATTTCAATTAAAAGTTGAGTTAATCTTAATTACAATAATATTTATGCAAAGGATTTAATGAAGACTTTTGTCTCAATCATAAACTCTTTATTTATATTAAGAAACAGTGAATCAAATGTTTTGTATATAAATAACTGAATGAATAGCTCTTGCAATGAATCACTGATATTAAGGATGCATTGGATGTGAGGATTCATTCACTTATTTATTATCGTTTAAATCAATTGCTATAAGAGTTAAGAAAAAAAGTGACAAAATATGTAAAACTTTTTTTAATACTTGTTTTTGACATAAATTTTTGCACAAAATCTTCTTATATAGAGAAATGACTGAAGATTTCAATCGTAATGAAAATGTTTGCGAGCATTGAATGAATAGGCGATCAAAGTGTACAAGGATTGTATGTAAGGGTGAAGGGGTTAGAAGTGAAGGTGAACTCAAATCTGGTTGAGTGTTGAACCCAAACGTTATTTCTGTTTTGACATTACTATAGCTATCACTACCGGAAACCAGTTCTGGTGAGTGAAGAGCAAGTGCTATAGTAGTGATCTCCCTGTGCTCTCCCTGTGCTCTGGCTGTTGGACTGCATACTCCTCAGCTCCGAGTGTTTTCTGCGGCAGTGCTCTGTTGGTTGAGTCAAAGCCCTAGTGATGAACATTGAATGTAATGCTCTTCACATATGAAGTATTGAAGTCTTCATTGAAATTATTACCAATTTTTGTAGATTTGAGTCATTTTTTCAATCGTTTGTTGTTTTCATTGAAAATATTTCATCGATTTTTATACTCTTTTATAATTAACTTATAATAAAATGCTTTCTTGTATTAAATATGTTGTCGTTTTTTATAACTTTTTGTTTTGGGTAAGTCTTATGTCTTATTCAGTGCTATGTTATATGAGATGTTATTTTAGTCACAAAACTCTTGTTATACTCCACTCTTATGTGCTGTTTGTGTGACAATCAATACTAAATAACCCATAAATATATGAGATTTTATTTTATCTTTAATTTTTTTTTGCAATCAATTCACCGCTTGTTTGCAAATATATACTCAAAACCCAATAGTTATCTAATCTTTTGCCAAATGAACCCCTTTTTGAGGCTTTCATTCATTTGATGTGATTTTAAACTCAAGTCGTGTTTAAAAAAAATATCAAATTTTGTGTGAATTTAATGTTTTATTTGATTTTTGTTTACATAATATCCACTCATCTCTGCTATTGATATCTAAAATATAATCGTTTAATGATTTTATGCCCCTTTAGTTGAGTTTCAATTTTATGCCCCTTTGAATATATCCGGAGAGAAATTGATTTGAAATCATTGCAAACATCTCTTCAATAGTCTTACAAATAGTCTATACATTAAATAAAACTTCAAATTAATGTCAAATTAATTCAATTTTTAAAAAAATATTTTTTTTCCTCAAAATTCAAACCTATTTTTAAATATAATTTATTTTTTAATTGATATAAATCTTTGCGAAAAAAAATATTATTTTTAAAATATTTATTGAATTTATGTTTTAGTTATAAATGACTTCAAAGCAAAAACTGATATATATTTTCATTATAAACAGTGTTTTTCATAAATTTTCTTGATTTACACGAAAACCAAATTAATTATAAAATTAATTGTATTTTAAATTCAAATCTCTTTTTGATTTAAATCTCTTTTTTCGCCAAAAAAAATATTAAATGTATTCAAAAATTACATTAAATTAACTGAAATTGTATCACATTTTCATATAATGTTATTTCTTCTCCCAATCTATTGCATATAATTTACATTTTTAACCCCTTATTCTTGAGATCCAGGTCTCTATTCAATACCAGTTATTTGGTCTCAAACCCTCAGACACTTAGTTATTATATAGTATTTAAGTGTAACTGATATTAAATTAGTTTTTTTGTAGTCATAGGCTGTGTATAAATAATAGCTATTAAAATGTGATCTCTTTTTGTGCATCACTTGTTTGAAGAACTCATCTTTAGTTTAGGTTAACATCAATTCAAATGTCGTTAAAAACCAAAAATCTATTCAAAAGTCAAACACTTTTTTTTGCGAAACCACTGAGTGTTTGACCAAAAAATGTTGATTAAACTGAATATAATTGAAATGTTTGACACAATGTATGAAAAATGAGTTATTATTTGAGAGATAACAACATATTTTTGTTTCAAAAATCTCCAAATCCTCTGTAAATTCATTCAATCATTTGAAAGCAATTTTTTGTTGCCTTTGATTCCTGTCTTTGATTTCAGTCTTTGATCAAAAAATCGTATTTTAATAGCCTTTAAGAGAAAATGTATTTTTCTTTTGCTCTTAAAACTGAAAATAATATACATTTGAGTAATGATTCAAAAAAATATAATGTTTAGGCGGTTCTGGGTTTTCTGGAGATGAGTTGATATACTGTTGAATATATTTTATTATCAAAATTATAGCTTATTTTCAAATTCAGATGAATTTATAAATACTTTTGTTTAAAAGTTATGCGAAATTATTTATGAAATAAAATGTTTGCAATAATTATATCATTTTTGACGCAATACTTAAAACTAAAATATTTATTAGGATTTATTACTTTCAATGATTTGGGCGTAAAATTTCATCAATTATTTAATGTCTATTAAAGTGAGGGGAGATTAGAGTTACGGAAGGTTTAGGGGGTTTTGGATTACTTTACAAATATCAGCGATTTTTTGTCATTTTTAGATTAAAAGGCTTTTTTGATGTCTTTTTATGTGATTTTAAGGGGAGTTTTAATTAAATATATCGCTGGTTATACCCTGATTAATCACTCGTGTATTAATGATGTTTTGAAACAATAGAAATGATTTAAATTTAAATTAACGAAAAAAAACCTTAACTTAAGTGAAGATAAATTGCATTTTATGTTAACCTATTTGAGTGAACAGTGCTTTCATTTTTTAAATTGATTTTTTGATGTTTGAAAATATATTCAATATTTTTTTGCCAATAATTGATTTATTTTCTGATATTTTGAATAAGTATTTCATGCAATCATTTGATGTAAACATTAGTAAATAGGAAATTGTGTTGAAATATGATTATGTAATTCACAAACCAATTGATCACTTCTTGTGACAGAAATTATTGTTAAAATTGTGTTTCAATTATGTCTTTATTGTGTCTCTAATTAAATCTGTTTTATGTTAAGTATTGACAAACAATTGATTTGAAATTCAGTTTTTGTTTGTCTTTCACTTTTCAAGTGATTTATTTGAAGTTTATATTAAAAACACTTTTAATATTGAATATATCGACAAAAATACTCTCAAAAGTGACAAAAGGATGGATTGATTACAAAATTATCATTTGTTGACAACTTTTAACAGCAGTTTGACTGTAGAGGACATCTGCGCAAACCTGTGCTACCATTCCTCTGATAGAATTCACTGGAAGTAATGGTTAGCTTAGAAGAGAGTATTGAGGAGTAAACTGAGAGATAGAGAAGTGTTTGCTTATAGACTAGCAGTGAGTGGCGTATAGTTTAGCACTTGTTATGAGTTTTCAATTAAGTAATCAATGGTTTGCATGCATTCATCACAAGTCGTGCCAAACATTTATAACTCATTTTTGATTATAATTTATTTAATACTCCATTCAATACCTATTATATTAATTGTTAGTCTGAAGGATACGTCACATCCATATAAGAGATATAATAGCTGTTATGTGGTCTCCACTCCCAATCCTCCCTATCCCTACCAAAAACACTGCAAATGCATGTCTACATACAGTCAGAGTGATTCATAGCCAGGCTTTTCTCAATACAATACCAGTTCTCAAACATGGCTTGTATTACAACTGATATTATATTTTTCGGTTATTTTTGTTTATATTTTATACAATTTTCATGCAATTCATTGAATTATTAAACGTTGAAAATGAGAATAATTTTGTTGTTTATTATTATTTAATGTTATTTTGTTTGATCAGGGATATAGAAATATTAGAGGGAGAATATTAATGTAAATATTTGTATACAAAATATATATTTTTAATACTTTTGCCGATTTTATTCATTATTTGTTTTATAGTCGTCTGAAACCAACAAAAAGTTTTTATTTCAGACATTAATTGCTATTTGTTTTCAATTTATTATTATTTTTTCATTTGTGGCCAAAAATATTGATTGAATTGATAGCCAGTAATAATAAGACTGAAAAAGACCGGAAAATGGGTTTCAGTTTAATTGAGTTAATCATAAAATATTATAATTTATGTCATAATAACGACACGATTTCTGTTTGCATAATACAAATGGTCTTTCACTCCGTAAGCCATTCAATGATTAACTATAAAAAACAAAAATTATATCTAATCTCACATTCAATGCATGTTTTGTATCGATTGGTAATTCAGTAGAGATTTAATGAGAGAAACAACTAATTAATGATATTTTTATGTAAATCTAAATTGCGATTAAATTTTTGTTCATTTTTTGTCATCTATTAAAACCATTTGTTTTCTCCAATCAGTTATTGGGTGTCGTAATACTCGGTCTCTCGGCGTACCTGTGGTGGGATTCTCAGAATTACCTGGATCTGAATGAGGTGGGACAATATTATGTCACCCCATTTATTGTACTCCTTATCCTCGGGGGAGTTATGACAATTGTCGGTTTTCTTGGATGCTGTGGTGCTGTCAGAGAGTCGTCATGTCTTTTGGGAACCGTAAGGATTGACTCATTTCCTAAATATATAACAAATTTATGAATCATTTTATCATTTATTTTATAAAATTAATTTAATTTTCATTTCATTTTCAGTATTTTTTATTTTGCGTAACGATGTGCGTCGCGTGCGGGGCATCACTATTCTGGGCCATTCATAATGAACACACCGTTAGTATAGTTTCTGTTTATTTATATTTTTACACAAATTTCTGTGTCTTTTGAAACAATTTTTACATTAATTTAAATTTTTATACAAAACTTGATGTAAGGAATGATAGCTTTTAGTTGTTAGACATGTCTGAGACGTCTTTAAACAACTGTTTTTATGTTTTTAGCATTTTTTCTTCATTCCCTGAGTTTCACAATCATTTCATTCAACTCTACACTCGTTTGCAAATATTGAATGTGTTTTAGAGAAACAGTTTTTACTTTTGATTTTCGTTTTTACAAGTTTTGAGACTAAAAATAAATAATTGAATTGTATTTTAGTTTTTACTTTATGTTTGTTATCTCAAAAGTCTATCTATTTTGCAGTCAAGACTTGAGTCAGACTTTTAACCAAATTTTTCATTCATTCAAAAAAATTATTATTAATTATTTGAACAGAAGTTTTCATAGCTTTTAATGTTCTCCTGAAAACATTTGAAGATTTTATTTATATTTTCATTTCAAACACAAAAAGTCTGAAATTTTGCCCAAAATCTAATGATTTTTTCAGTATTTTTGTTGGCATTTGTCTCAAGATTTTTGACGACAATTCACTCGAGATATAAATGAATTTCTTTGTGAAAACCCGACCTTTAATTCACACTATCTTTGATTGAATTGTTATTTGTTTTATCATTATCTCTCAGAAAATCTTTTTTTCTTCAAATCTCTGTTAAGTTTGAGAAAGAGATGCGAAAACTATTAAATTGTTTTCAAATAAATAGTGAAAAATGTTTTTTTAGTTAACAATAAATACATCGAAACTGAAAACAATTTAACGAATCACTGGTGAGAACCGGTATTAATGAACTGTTTGTCCAATCGATAGGTACGGGAAAAGATAAAACGCGATACTCAGCGTCTAATTCAAGCCCACTATGGCGTCGGCCACTCAAACGCCACCGAAATGCTTGTCGATCGCATTCAACGGGACTTTGAGTGCTGTGGCTCTTCCGGTCCCGAAGATTGGATGAACTCGAGCTATAATCGCGGAAACAGGTCCAGTGGAAGCACTTTACTGGAGAAAGGCATCGGTGCTATCACTGATGGGATGAATACGCGCTGGAAAATCCCACATTCCTGTTGTGTCGATCCCTTGTCATCCGAGTGTGAGAAAAGGACGGAAAACCTATTCTCTCTGGAAGGGGTCAAAGAGATGTTCAGTGGTTCCCATCCAGTGATATACCGGAGCGGATGTCTGGAGAAGTTTGAAGCCTTTATTAAAGACAAATGGCAATGGATTTTAATCACCGGAGGAATACTGATCGGCGTTCAAGTGTTTGCACTGATATTCGCGTGCGTTCTCTGCTGTGCGATCTCACGGGTGGGCGATAAGTAACGGTAGCTCTAAGTTATGGTTTAGTTTTTACTTTAATTAAATTTTTTTTGTTTTTATTTTAAACATTAATTAAAGTTTTTCCCAATATTTCCAAACATTGAATGATATTATCATTGAATGTGAACTAAAACTATATTATACTCTATTTGTTGTCAAATGTCAGAACAAAAAGCAATTGTAAGGGAAATACAAATCAATTATTATGTAAAGGATAGTAAGGTTTAGTAGAGATCTGACAATTTGTTTATCATTTGAGGTGATCTTTGACTACAATTCCTGCCAAAGCTTTTACATGTATTTAAACAAAAAGCAAACAAAATATTAATCATTTTTTGAATTAAAAAATGTCAAAAGATTTTGTAATGAAATGCATTTATTGAGCAAAAAGTCTTGAAAAAACACAAAACCAATTGAAAACACAAAACATCTCTTTTCTATACAATTGATTGTATGATTGATAATACAGTAGTAATTGTATGAAAAGTGAAACTATTATTAGTTAACTCTGAAACTTCATCTCAACTCTCATTGTATGACAAACCCATCTAAACATCAAATTTATTGAATTATTTTAAAAGAGCTTTTGAACAACAAAATTGTCTAAAAATATATTAAAAGCGTTTTCAATATTAGTTAACATTACGTGTAAACGCATAATAATAGTGCACTGGGAGTATGTTTCTGGGGATGAGGAGTGAGTAGGCCTTCCCTTCCAATGTTCAAACTAATTGGCCTAGATCTAATTGAACAAATTGTTGAATTTTGGGCCCAATATTGATGTTCAGCTCATGAGTTCAGATAATATTCCCTTAAATTATACACTCTTTTAATAAATGATTTGTTTTTTTGGTTTTAAATGATATTTTTTAATTAACTATTTATTTTGTGCCACAAATTGTCCGCAAATGTTCACAACTTGTCCACAATTTTCCCAATAATTCCTTAAATTAATAACATTTAAATCATGATTTAGTTTTCAAATCCCCTTTGAATTCATCCATTTATTGACACCTTTTGTGCAATTAATTAATTAATTATATATTTATGAAACAAAACCAATGATTTGTTTTGAGACCCAAACCCAACACTAATATTAATGTAAATTACAATTGAATTGAAAGTATCTTTCCTTAAGATCTGAGAAAAACCTTTTCTTTTGTTTCTTTGAAACTTTGTTAACATTGTCTGTGTTTTTGTTTCCCATTGTGTGTAATAATTGTGAAAATCTTTGTGAAAAGGGTTTGTTTTTTCTTCTAATCTATTGTCTCTAAAAGTCTTATAAATATTTTTGAATTTCATAACAATTATAACTAAATCTCTGATGACTTTTCTCTCGTGGAAAACATTTTGCATAATATTTTGAAAACTTTTATCAATATTTGTATAAAAAATAAGTCTTTTTTGTCAAAAGATTTTATTGAATGTTAAAAATTCAGTGGAAATAAAGAGTCAGAAAATGTAACTCAAAATTGTAATCATCTTTTACTAATGTTGTTGTATTTGATTGAATAATATGTGCTTTTTATCAACAAAAACATTAATTATATTTAAATGTGATATATATTTGATGTTATAATTAAAGCAAAACTATTACTAAAAATATCATTATATTTGAAGTGAAATCTCATTTACATAAACATTGAATACATTCACAAACTTTGACAAAAAGTCTCTTCTTTTGATAACTTGTAATAATAATTGACATTAAATTAATCGTTGGTTTAAATCATACAGTATATCAATTGAATTGCATTTTAAGTGTTTATATAATTAATCAAAATTTTCAATTCAAACCCGTCTTTAGTATTGATTATTATTGTTAACAAAAAACAAGTTTTAAATATGTTTTTATGATTTAATGAAAAATCAAATCAAAGCTCAAATAACAATATATTTATTGTATTTATATTAAAATTTCTTTTCCTCTTCTGAACTCTTGAGTCACTAATTGATTGTAATTTAGATTTAAGTCCAAAATTGTTAATCAATTGATCTTTTGATGACTTTATGTATTTAAAAGTGCTTTTATTTACAGTACTTTTTAAACACAATTATTTAATACTCTTTTGAATCAAAAGATTATAAAATAGTTATTTAAGACAAGAGTTTGAATGCATTTGTGTTTTGGTTTTGTTTCGGAAATAATCTCTTCTTTGAATTGAAATATAATATAAAAGTTATTTTACTATTAAAAAGTGATTGTAATTTAAATTCAATTAAAATTTCATAACTTATTAATAAAATCTCATTTCACGACTCAATCACTGATTAATTTCAATCAGCAGTTCATAGACTTTGATGATATGTTTCACAGCTTTATATCCATTTAGTTTTCAATGTAACAAATATTTGCCACTTTTAGGGCATTTGATTCACACAATGGGTATTTGGGGTTAAGGGGAGGACTATTGGAGTTATATTTCAACCTTAGATTACACTGGACTTGATATCAGACACAATTTAGATGTCATTTCTAACGCTTCGGGAATCTATTCAACGATTATTTCACTGAAAATGCTTTCAAATGTGATTTCAAAATACGATAACAATTATCTTTAATTTCTGTATACGATTGGAATCCTCACCCTGGGCATCACCCTGGGCACCACATGAAATGCTCCACTCGCTGTAGATTCAAGAATCTACTCTTTTTCACCATGTTAACATTTATTAATTGTGAGATAAAAGTCCTTCCTGGTACGGCTTAGTTACCATTAACTCATACATACTGTCCAACACTAACTCTGTCGTCACATCAGAACTAATTAAATGTACACTAAATTCACATCCCTTTCCATAAAATATAGTTTTATTTAAACCAATTTAAAGCTTATATTCAACTCATAATCACTTATAAACTCTTGTTCTCAAATGAAATCTAATTTTTGAGTTAAGTTTGAATTTATTGAACAAAAGGTTATATTAATGTGAATTGAAATGCATTTATATTACAATTGATATTACAATTGATATTACAATGAGTTTAAACATTAATAACAAAAACTTTATTCAAATATTTGTTTCCGTTTTTCTCTTTAACATTGAATTCAAAATAAATTCAATTCATATTTGATTTTAAAATAACAAACAATTCGTTGAATGAAAACATTTCGTCATTAATGACCAAAATTGAGGCCAAATAAGGGGTATCTCAACAATTCAACACACAATTAGACCCTGATTTGACCCAAAGGTTAAATGAAGACAAAAATAATAAAAATTTGGTTCAAAACAAATCCAAACAAACATTTTGTGCATTAAATTAAATATAATTAAAATTGAGTTAAAAAACAAATCAAAAGCAAACTTAAGGCCAAAAATGCGTTCAACTGTTAATCACTTGATTTATTTCGCGCATCAGTTCGTCGTCTTCGTCATCGATGGCGTCATTTGAGTCCATGTTATGTCCGGAGTCGGTGTCAAGAAAGTCAAAGTCATCCAAATCGGTGTCAATTGATTTGATTCGGTTCTTGTGGTCAGAATCGGTCGAAGAAACGACATTCGAGTCATTCATTTCATTTGTGGTCACCTTTTGGTCGCCAAAAGTCATAACACTTTTAGAGTTGTCTTTCATTTCGTTTTTGTACTCATTTTCTCTGAGGGAAGAGATAGGCGTCGGACCCGCTGTCGGAGCGGTTCTCTTGATTTTAACCACAGGAGGGTTGGGATCAGATGACGGCCTCTTCTCTCCTCTCGGCTCTTGATTTTCCTTAAGACCACTAAACTGTTCGCAATTTGTTTCCGCCTTTTTGGCCAACTCTTCGCGTTCTCGTCGTATCTGATCCAATGTCTTGACCGCAAAACCAGAGGACGAGTCACAAGTATTTGTGGTTAAATTTGAACTGAAGTTAGGGACCGAAGGAATGGTCTCTTTTTGGCGCCTGATTTTCACTCTTAAGTCTTTCGTTGTCTTCAATTGTTTCTGTGGTTTCAGTTGTGAATCATTTTTATCAAAACAATGATTGCTTTCATTGATAACCAAGTCTTCGGACTCATCACTATTGAAGACCTTTTCCATCCGAATCTGTTCTAAGGTTTTGATTCCGAAGTCCTTATTCTTGTTATAATTATTTGCATTCAGTTGTCGGCAATCGATGTCCTGTTTCTCGCCCTCAGTGTCGGACTCTTCGTCGAAATCAGTCAATGATATAGAAATCGGTTCAATATTTATGTTATGATTAGCGGATGAGTCGTTAATAGTGGACAAACTGTGGCTCAAATAGTCCGAGTCATCAAAGAGTTTCATTTTAGAGCAATCGTCGCCTCTTTTCACACAATTTATTGTATTATTCATTGGATTTGTGTTTATATTCAGACAATTATTGTTTGAATTGTTGTCCAAATGATTGCTATTATTATTGTTATCGTTATTATCGGCCGAAGCGTTGGTCAGACCCTGTGCTGCGACCGGAAGTATAACCCCTTCAGTGTTCACCTGTTCCTCATCTAAGGTCAAACTTCGGGGCTTTTTATGTAAGAAAACGCAATGAGGTTTACGACAACCGATGGGTTGGGTCTCAAACCAGCACTGAATGGACGACCGATTGATTCGGGACTCCATATGTCTGTATTTGCAGACCGAAGACCGAAAGCACTTCCCGTTCTGCCAATGAGTGCACGTTATCTCAGACCCCAGGGCTAACTGGCAGTGACGGTAAGGACAGTCATCTCCCTATCGGGTGACCAACAGATCAACAATTAGTGTCAAAGCGTTCACAAAATCAGATCAATTGACAGACAATTGGGTTTGTATTGAAATACCCCTGAATTGTATACAAACCTTAGTACAGGTGGAGTAGTAGTAGAAATAGCAGTCGTCGTCGCTCTTCTCCATCACTTATGGATCAGTCCTTCAATTGGTTTTCAGTTTAATTGCAATTAAACTGTCGTTTGATTTACAAATGTTTACTCTTTTTGAGTGAATGTTTGAATTCATTCATAAAATACGTAAACATTTTGTTTCAAGTCTTTCATTGCGTTAACACTAAAAGGGTTTCAAAATAAATGAGTTTTCGTTTCGTTATTTCTGAAACACTTTTACTCTTTGGTCGTCAACAGAGACATCGATACCAATGTTATCGATGCACAGATGGGTCGTCAATAAAGTACATGTGAGACAACAACCCCCTTGTAATAGGGGTTGGAGTCCAACCGTTGGACTGGAGTACGCTTTTTGCACAAAACAGGTATAAAAGAGTACTTTTTGGGGAAAATATTCACAATTTCTTGAGATTTAAAGTCAAGAAAGTTATTGAAAGAGAAAATGCTTTAAAAACTAAGTTTAGTATAAATTACTGTGTAATGAAAATCAGGGGTAAAAGCAATGACTGATTCAATGATTGTCATAATATTGAAAATATTTTTCATTTATTGAATTAATTTTTTAATTTTTTAATTCAAACCACTATTTGATTAAAATTTTTGTTTGATTTCATTGAAAGCTTTTGTTTGAAATGTTTGTCTGAAACTATTAATCCTAGTTTTGGACCAAAAGATTTTGTTGAGATAAACACATGCCATGAAATACAGTATTAGTTTTAAACCACAAACAATCGCAAACAATATCCTCTGACTCCAACTTAGTCTCCCGAGGAAGGGGTATATCCATAGGTTGGCTAACGTCCCAAACAGTATCGATAGACAAAAGTAAAGCATATATATCACTATTATTACAATAACCGCTTTCACTAATCCGGGTTCTTCATGATAGGTGACTATTAACTCTATTAGATTCAGGGGAAGTATAAATGTGTGCTTTAAGGGGCAAAATATTTTATGAATTTTGTTTTGTGTTATTCTGCAGACAAAACATACAACGATATGATTATACCATTCCGGGTAACGATTGTTAACATTAGGGTTTCGGACACTACTGTTGTCCAACAGGTTTAAGGCCCAGAATGTAAAGCAAACGAACTGTGAATTCAATTCAATGTTATTTGAAAAGTGATTATCATTTTTATTGATACCACAGAGAAAGGAAAGGCAACGGAATGGAAGAATCCGTCCGTGAATTCAATGTAACGCTTGTTTGAAGTCCTTTTGTAATCACAGATAATACTTGAAGAGTAGAAGAAGAATTGGAAGAGCTATGGATTGGAAAGTATGTTAGGGTTTGCATGAAATTATGTGAAATGTCATTCAATACTATATTCCAATACGTCTGCAAAAGTATGAAATAATTTTCAATTAAAATATTATTTTATTTTATTTATCAATGTTAACCAAAAACTTGAAATCCCCGATAAATGATGACCTGGGATCTGCTGGGTCTGCGGTTACCATTGAATACACTATTGAAAACCCATAGATAACTGTTCCCAATATATGCAAAGCACAAGAGGTACCGATCCATAGGACAGCAATTAAATCCATATTTTTGTTTAAATCTAATTGTGTTAACAGTTATTTAAATATTGTTATCTCGGGATTGCATTCAGGGATTCATTGTTTACATGATTTGATAAGTCAATGAGTGACAGGTCATTTGCAACTGTTTGGCCATAAGAACTATGGGTGCTATACTGTAGTGAGGGTTTGAATCAATTGTAATCTATTTCACAACTTTTTAAGAATTGCTTAATTGTTTGCAATTAGAGATTGAGTGCACTGTTTGTTACGCAAATGTATTATCAAATACAATACCTGATCATTGATTGCTTAAAAATAGAGGTAAAGAGATGTATATGTTATTCAAAAGGGGTTTATTTGAATGATTCCTTTGAACTGATTGTGATTCCTGTGATTCCCACACGAATAGGAAATATTTTGCACGAAATCCTTATAACAACTGATAAAACATTAAATGATTTTAATATTTCGTAAAAATTTTCACAAATCTCTGTCTTTATTATAAGTTATTATTCATTCATTAATTCATATTTAGTGTGAATTAAATTGAAAGCAATTTCTATACAATGAATGCAAATATTGTGAGATTTAATACAAATTTGTATTTCAATGGATTTAATTCAATGCTTTTGTCTCTAACACTGATTTCAAATACAATTGATTACTCGTTTGGAGACTCTTTTGATGACAATTATGAAAACAGTAAACAATTAAGTGATGAAAATAACGTAAAGAGTTTGGACTCAGATGTCGGCAAAGTTGAGGGAAAGGATCAAAATTGTTTTGGATTCGCAAGATATGTTCGCAGGAGAAGGAGAAGAACTACGGCTCCGGGTCAGTCTATTTTGTATTAATAAGTATTTAATAAATAAATATTACATTAATTGTGTCATTCAATAGCATATTATTACTCAACCGGTGGTGGAACCGCTAGAAGTCAGGGGAAGAAGAAAAAAAGGGCCAGGACTGCGAAAAAACGAACCGGGAAGAAAACTAAAGGGCAAAGGAAACAAAGAGGGAAATAATTATTAATTGATTTAAAGCCTAAATATTTTTTTTTTCTTTGAATTATTTGTAACAAAACAGAAAACAATGAAAAGTGAGTTTCAGTTTATATTAACCATTAGAAATAATTATTAGACAAATATATGAAAATGACATTGCTACAATAGTATTCAATACTTTTCGATCAATGTATTTATCACAATTAGCTTTATAAATTAAAAATTTGAAGTGCATCACCAAGATGCATTTTTCCCACTTTTAAAGATAAGAATTAGTTTTTTAAATGTTTAATAAAACTATTATTAAAGTAATAATAATTTAATATTTTGCAAAAATATGTCTCATTAAACCATGATCAGATTTGTTAAGAATAAGCATTTCTTATAAGAAATATTTGAATTAACGTTAAAATTATTCAATCATTTAATTGATGTGAAAATTATTTATTTATTCATTCTTTAGAGAAATTGTATTAAATTTATTCAAACTATTTGTTTAATGATTTGATTTATGAGAGAAAATCCTATTTTATATATTCTGTGAGAAATTGAATGTAGATTTCAATAATTTTGTTCAAAACCTCTCATTTAAAGTCATTTTATCAAATCTAAACATTTTATTTACAGTCAATGTATTGTTAAATATTTAAAAGGGGATAAAATTGAGTGAATTCTGGAAATAATAATCATTTTTCTCAAATATTATATATATTTTTAAATTACTTTCACTTAACAACTGATTAAACAATTATTTAATTCAACATTAATTGAAGTTTTTCTGTAAATCTCTGTCTTATTATTCAATCGTTAATTTAGTTTTAGTTTATATAAAATTAAATGAGATTTTTCATAAAATGAGTGCAAATATTGTGAGAATTAACACAAACTTAGGTTTCAATGGATTTAATTCAATGATATTGTCTTTAATATTGATTTCAATTCAAATTCATTACACCTTTGGAAACCCTTTTGAAGAAAACGATGAAAGCCCTCAACAATTGAATGATGAATACATAGCAAAAAATTTAGAGAATAGTGTCGACAAAGTTGAGGGAAAGGACCAAGGGTGCTTTAGAATTTTTATAATTATTAGAAGAAGAAGAACCACTACAGCGGCTCCGGGTCTGTCTATTGTTTTACAAATTTTATTAAAATATTGATTAAAATCATTTCATCATTTTTGTCATTACATAGCTTCTGCACCTCCGGCCAGAAGACAACCGACGAGAGCTGCAAAAAGACGGGTCAGGAATAAAAATCGTAGAAATAGTGGCAAATAATTATCAATTGATTGAAAATTATTTGGTTTTGTTTTGTCATTCAATATTAAGTTTGAATTATTTTATATAATTAAAAACATTGAAAATATTTGTAAAAGCAATAAAAAAATATAATATATTTTGTGATAAAACTGATGAATGAATGCATCAATTGATGCAAAATTTGTTATTGAATTTGAATAACAACTGAATAAACTTTAATTCAATGTTTTAGTTAATGATTTGGTTTATTAATGAAAAACTCATTGAATGTATGAAAATATTTTTACCATAAGTGAGAAAATGATTGAATATTCTCTTAGTTTCGGTCAAAAAGTAAAAAAGATTTCATTTATAATAATTGTTATTTTATTTGCACTCAATTTGATTGACAACTCTTTCTGCGATTTTCTGGAAGAAAATTACAATTCAAATGAAAATGATTTTCAAAATGGTTTCAAAGATATTGGTTTAAAATCTATGGATAAAAATGATGTCAAACTTGAAAATCTGAACATCTTTTGCAATAGAAATAATGGTGGACAGGGAGGAAGGGTTATAGTAATTGGAGGAACAGGAACAGGTACATATCGTTTATTAAATAAGTGTTAACTATTGAAAATCTCTTCAGGGGCTCCTTATGGGGCTGGAGTTCCACTGATTGGAAGAAGAGGAAGAAGACGTGTATTAAGACGAAGACGAAGAAGATTTTGAAAACATTTAAATCTTGAATCAATTGTTTGAATATAAAATTACAGTGAATTGTGTGCACTTGTCTGTGGGGTATATATGGACTCTGTTATAGTGTTTATATTCAATAAATGGATTTCACTGTATCTGTAATTTTAAAATTCAATGAATTGAGAAATATTTTTATAAAAATTGAAATAAATTTTAATTAAAAATATTTAAGTTTTTTGTTAAAACATTTGATGCAAACTGTGTTTGATTACAAAATTGCAGTTCCTGTACCTAATTAAGGGGTATTTTTGCATTTTATATCAGTGAATGATTAACATTGAATTTGCTGTCAATCGGTGTATTAGACATGAAATCATTTTTGCAATCATTTTGTGTTTAATCAATAATTTATTTGATATTTCGTAAGAAATAACTTCAAATGTCTTTACGTTTGTATTCAATATAACTCT
>JAQGAT010000348.1:0-36406 GCA_034687845.1 Pantelozetes paolii | reverse complement strand
ATTTATTAAATCGAATGTCAGTTAAAGGGTTTTTAAATACAATATTCATTGGTTTTAAATGTATCTGCATTGAAAGAAATTAGAAATTCTTGGACTTTAGGGGCATTTTGCACACATTCGTAAGTTGAAAGTGTACCTGATAATTATTTTACAGACATATGGGATAATTATACGTCGTTTTCAAATGAGACCCCAAAAAACCTTGTTATCATTAGATAAGACGTTTTAGAATTCATTCATTATATATACCATTCCTTTATTTTCTGAACCACTGTTTTATTCATACTTTTTCCTACTTTTAACTGATATTTGAGTTGAAATTAAAACCAATCATAAAATTAGATTAGATTTGCTTTAAATGAAAAAATTTCTCAAATATTTTGTCAAAATATTTCACTTTATTTCAGAAATTATTGTTTTACAGCCAAAGACTAAGTCTCACAGAAAAGTCATTTCTTATTACATATGTCTGAATAGTTTGACATTCAATTTGATAGCACTCTATAGGAAACAACTGTTCCTTCGTGTCTGAAGTGAGCAAACAATCAAAAACTTATATAAAATGTTAATCAAAAGCATAAATGATTAACATTTCTATACAAGTGATGGAAATAATAGCAGATCTTTGTTTAGTTATTTCCTGTGGGGGTCTGTAGTGTCTGTGCACTCAAATAGTGCCAACTTTTATATTTTCTCAGTTTTATATTATCTTTCAATACTATTGAATAACTTGGCGTCACTTCCTCTGACTATGCGCTCAAGTATTTGCATAAGAGTTATATAATTCATCACTTTTTCTCACAAATTATTTTTTACGAAACCCTTATTTGAGTGACTGTTGAAACCCAAAAGTACAGTCATTGAGACCGAACTTCACTTATTTAGTCCACATGTTTGAGACGTTTTATGACTTGTCTGTAATCTATTTCAAAATAAATCGCAAGTGAGGGCACACTTACTCAATAGGTTTTGGAAATCCTATACTTTTTGCAACTTTTCTATAGCAATACAACAGTGCCTTCGACTTCAAAGTCAATCAAAGTTACAACATTTTTATGCATCATTTGGACCCCCGGACCACATATTTGTCAAATTTATTAGACAAATGACCCCTCACTTCAATTTTGAATCTTTTGATTGATTGCCCGAAAATATAATTTAAAATCACTCACCGTTTGCACTGATTGTTGAAAATCCATTATAAATGTCAAAAATTGGATTATTATCTGAAACCAAATAATTATCACTCAATGGGTTGGGAGACGACTGTATAGAAAGAAAATTCATTAAAGCATTTGATATTAAGTTTTAATAGTTTTATAAAAAATAATTAAATATTTATTTGAATATAATTTTGGTTTTCAATTATCACACGTTTTTTTTAGATGTTTTTTAGCTAATCTGAAAATAAATTATATATTTATGTGTTTTTTGCCAAAAAATGTTAGATTTGAGTGAAATTAATATAAATCTTCACTAAAAGTATTGACGAAATGTTATTGACTTAGTGTTGCAATGATTGCAAACAAGACTTGACTTCACTTAATCTTAATTACGATTTGATAAATAAAACTTCATTTCAGAGCAAAACATAGGATCCAAACATCAACGCAACAAAATTCAGACAAATTGTTAATAATTTTAAACAAATATTTTGAGAATTAATTATTATTTTAAAACATTTAACTTAAAAGTGATTAAGATTTGAAGGTTTTGTATGAAATTAAATAAACATTCAAAATATGTTTATAAGTCAGACATAACTAACACTTAATTAACAAATCATTTATTTATTAATCAAAATTTGAATATCAAATAACATAACAAAATATTCACTCAAAAGTAAATAAATTTAAGAAATATTTACTAAAATATGTGTTATTTTTATTATTTTTAAATTTTAAACAAATATTATATGTTTTAAAAGATAATGAGTGAATCGGATTGATTTTAGTGGTCTGTTTATGCTCAGGGTCAAGCAGGCAAATTTCCCCTTTCATCCAATTCCTGCTGTTCAAGAATTTGAGTGAAAAATAATCTATCATTTGATACACAAGTAATTAATCATAACTTTTGACTAAAATATATTGAATTGAAAGTTAAGACAAATCCAAATATTTTCAATGTTTATATAGAATAAACACAAATATTCATTGATAGCACTGATAGCTGTCTTAACCCTTGGGTAAGCCTATCCTAATAAATCATTTCTTCAATGAGGTGTGGAGTAATGGCTAGACATTTAGCACTGGATGTCTTGTCATCCAAGACTTCCTTTAAGAAAAAGTTTACTATTTGTTAGCCTTGTATTGAAAGCTAGACTTTATGTCATCGATAGCACACAATACGCTTCAGATGTGAATCATTTTCAAAGACATTAGGATTTGATTGACTGTTTGACTCACTCTTAAGTATTCATTCAGATTTGCAACTCTGGACTGATTTATGCCAAACATAGTACTGGAGTTCAGTAATGAAGTGCCGGATAGTTGGGAACCGTTTCTTAGATTATTGGCACCGCTTTGTTGCAACAGATCCTCTAAGTTCTCGATATACTCGATAGCACTCCGAAGTATCTCCACTTTCGGTAACCTTTGATTAGGATTAGCACATGTCCTGCGCTTCAGTATTTCAAACGCTTCGTTAACCTGAAACACAATTATTGGTATTAATTATAAATGAGTTTTATTTGGTTTAAAGTTATGTAAGAAATGAAAAACAAATAAAATTTGAAGTCTTTTTAGACATTATAAACAGTATTTGAAAATGTTTTAATACCCGTCTCAATCTTCTCCTTTCCCTCATTGTGGCAGCTTTTCTCCTATCTATTGATACAGATTTACGTTTGCATGCCTTACAGGCCCAGACCAGACACTTGCGAAACTCCTGTCCCACACAATCGTCCGATCCATTAGATTGTAATGAATTTTGTTCATTACTTTCTGACATTTGATTATTGGTTTGGTCTCCAAAATGATCTTCAATTAGTGAAGGACTTGAATCCAATGATGAGCTGTCGGAAGGGATGTCCTTTCCATACGTTGACGTTTGAATCCATGAGTGGTTTGGATTGTCTTCAGAACCAAATCTAGTGTTCGGTGTAATGGATCTGTTGGTCATTATTAGGTTTGAAGTATCAAAGCGTTGATAATTCATAAATTGCGAGACACCGGACACAGCACTAGTGTATTGACACATATCGGCGACCATAGTATCAATGATATTAAAGTAATACTAAATTTGTTAACGATTTTAATGTTTGAATGAATTTTTAAGTCTTATATAAAACCACTTTTTATTACTAATCAAACATTGATTTGTTTAATAGACTTGACTTGAAGTGCAAACTAAACACAAATTATAGAAAAGTTTTAAGATTTCTGACAAACTCTCAAACCTTCAAACTAAACGCACACAAAGAGAGCACAGGGAGATCATTACATAGGAGCCAATGCAACAGTGAATCCGACGAATCCTTCACTTTTTTGGCAACACTTAGAGCAGGACAGGACGGGCAGAGAGGAACGGATAAGATATTATGCACTGATTTACACTAAGAGAGAGAGAGAGAGAAAAACTATGAGATCCTCCCAAATGAGTAAAACGATCCAAACATCCAAAAGAAAGTTTAAGTGAAATGAGATTAGAGTTAAGGAAAGACCGTTTTTGTTGCTTCGGATCAAATGACTGGCTCTGAAAATGATTTTCAATTAATTTAAAATGATTTTCATTTATTTTACTGTTTATTGAATTAATAGTTAAAAATTATTTCTAATTATTAATAAAGTTTAAAAGATATTCATGTTTTTGTAGACTATATTAATGTTTCATAATTTTTATGTCAATTAATAAAAGTTAAAAAATAAAAAACTATATTATTTTGAGTTTAAGAAACGATTGAAACAAAGGACTCAACAAATATGATAAATGTTTTCCCTGTCTATTTTGTTATTGTTTACACCTTAGAGTTTAGCAAGGTCCTGAGACACAAAACAAAATTAAGATCTTTTATACAGATCTTAATCTATATATAAAAATCATTTTAACCGCCGGTAATATAAGTTTCAGAGAAGTAACCACTTTTAAACTTGTACATTTTAAAACAATTATATTAATGTTAGCTATTGTAGTGTTATTTAGTTCAAGATTTGTGATTATATTCTCTAATCTTCACATCTGTTAAAGTATTTATTTAAAGTATTAATCAAAACCTCTATTATAATAATATTTTGAAAAAGTTTTGAATGTTTTTTATATGTGATTGTAATTAGATTTGAATTCACCTGAACAAAATTTAATATATATCAATATAACAGATAAAACTCATATAAATTTAAAATGAGTATGGTTAAACCCTATTATTTACATTTGATGGACTCATCTACTGTACCAAGTTTAATTCAAAATATTATCTTTACTTTAATTGTGTAAACCATTTAATAATTAAAAAAAAATGTGAATAAAAATAAAATAAGTGAATATATTTTCATTTGTGTTACCATTGATGACATCTGTTGTGCTATAAAATAAAGATCTCAAAACACTAACACTTTTTTCACCAATTGAACATGTTAACTTACTGTTTCCTGTAAATATATTCTTTATAATCTAGATTGCTAAAATACTGTCTTAATATTTATTTACTTTATTTGTTTTTTATTTCAAAACTATGAGATATTTTAAATAATTGGTACCAGATATCAACTTTACTGTTTGAAGCTTATCACCAAGTACAGATTTTTAATTAATTATACTGGTTATTTTAGCAAAATCAAATTTACAAATCATTTCTGAAATCAAACCTCAAATTCAATTGAAAATATTATTTTAGTTAATAATCTAAACATAAAAATAGCAATCAATGAAATAGTTTTATATTAAGTAAAAAAAAACAAAAGTTATTTTATTTTACTTAAATAAATACATACAAATCACAGAGAAATGTATCTGGACCATTTATAATCATAGAGAAACGTATCTGGCCCATTTATAGTCGTTAGTAGTGATCATTGATTCCGTCAAAACAGAGTCTTTATAGTAGTTATTAATTAATTCATTTTGGACTTCATTACTCAGTTTAGAGGCTTTAGTGTCAATGAAATTCTTGAAACCAATCAACAGATCATTGAAAGCATCCAACGATACGACGGTATAAAACGTAATCAGTTTTGGGATATTGTTTTCAACGTAATCGGGATTATTGATCAAATAGTCATAGCGCACAGACTTGGACTCTAACCACCCGAAGAACAATGTGGCTGCGTGTATAACCTTACCCTGGTTGGTTAGGGTTATCATGGAATTGAGAATTTGGTTTAATTCAAAACTAACAGGCAGATCTTCCACCGTTACATTATTTGGTATATACGGTCCATAAACTTCAATGAATTCCTTGCCGTTGGAGTTGGAGTGTTGGTTCCCGTTGTCCAACAATGCGATGTCATCTGCGGTCAGCTTTGACTTAAAGTTGTTGAGGAATTGCATCCAAATCTGTGAATCCCTTATAAATGATTTGTGAAACACTCGGACCAACGCTTTGTAGAGATCTTTATTAACCAATTGTGCATTGAGTGCTACTTTCACTAATTCGCTGTCAAACATCTTTTGGTAGATATCTTTCGCCGATTCCTTCATACGATCCGTCAGTTTATGCTCTTTTGCTGTCAATGAATACAATTGAATGATAAAAACAATTAATATTATAAATGACTTCATGTTTGAGAAATGAATGTTTGCTTTGATATCACTTTAATTCACAGATTGTTTGCTTTCATTACACTTCAATTAATTACATTTGACGACTGCCCCCAAAATAGATGACTGGGTAGACAGCAATCCCATAACTGATTTAATCTGGGTATGCACTGTAAGCCCAGTTGGCTTCCAAGGGGTGGGAATTAATTATTTGTTAATTTCATTTCTAAATGTATTGAAGGTATGAAATGACTCAAACTTATGGTTTACGTCGTCTCAAACTAAATCAAAAATATAAATTCAATTACATGTATATGAGAGGAGAAGGGTATTTGTGTTCCGTATGTTTTAGTAACTCGTTTTTTAATTACTGTATTGTTTTGTAGATGTTTTCCACGATTTCATCAGTTTATTGATATTATATGCATTTATACTTCAAGGTTTTTCTGCTGGATAATTCAATATTGTTTTGTCATTTGCCCTTTCATTCAACCCCTTTATCATATGGTATACAATTGAATAGCAGTTGATATTATATTTGACACATAATTAGATTAAATCATACAATGATTGAGCAAATTGTCAAAACTTTAGTCAATTTCACAAACATTTGAATAAATATTTGTATAAAATCTTATTATACATAAAATCTATTCATTATTTAACTCTTATTAATAATATTAATATTTTGATTGACATTATATTCAAACAAATTGTTTGAATTGTATTTCAGAATATCATTGAATGCATAAAATCTAATGTCATTTAAAAAGTAATCAAAAGATTTGATTTCAAATGTCTTATGTATTTGAGAGGAAATGGATATCATTGACACTATTGACGGCTTATTTCATAATTGTTTTTAGTTTTTATACTAAAACTTATTTCTGCAATGATTTGCCAAACAATTCAGTTTCAGTGAATAGTTCACAGAATTCAGTGAATTTGTCATCTGATCTGTCCGTCCATAAGGAGGGTTGCTTTGGATTGCTTTTAATCACTTCAGTGAGAACTCAGAGTACGTTTATATATGTTTTAATAATTGTTTTTAATATATTTTAATTGTTTTGATCATTAGATGCAAATAATGTTGTCAACACAAATGGACGAAATACTGGTGCAAACTATCAGTTTCTTAGCAGCACTTCTGGATATATAGCCGCTCCGACCACTAAGATTCCCGACGCCTAACAGTGATTGAAGAAAAGGACTAACTCTAGGAATGGGAGGACAAGAATGCATACAAACAATTGAATACTGATATAACAAAACTCAAAACTTTTTTTCAATATATGAATAGATTTTTGGATAAAATTATTTAAACTATTTTTTGTTTTAAATTTATTTTCATTTGAATTGAAAACAATTAAAATTATCAATATATAAAAAGTGCATTAATTCTTTGATTAATTAGTGTTTTCTAAACTAACCCTGTTTATACACATTCTATCTCAATTATGAGGCACTGTATGGCAGTAAAGGCATAAAATATTTACGGTTTTGCAGCAAATGATTCATTCAATTAGTTAGACTTAACTGTATTTAAGATTTGATTAAATAATGTAATTAAAATTTGTTGCATATAAATAGCAATAATAATATCTTAGTATTAATGAGCAATGTCATTTCTATCTGAATGACTAAATAAAGTGTCAAAATTAATACATGTGTTAAAAATTATTTTTCATTTAATTCACTCTATTCTTAAGTCAAGTGAAGTGCAAAGAGAGTTAAAATTAACTCAAAACGACTTCAATTAACAAAACTTTGTTTTAATGTTATTATTATTATATGAGATATGAATTGAATGTCTGAATGTCTGAAATGTAGAGCAATTGAAATAAAAACTAAAAAAAGATTCAACACTTGAGGAGTAATGAAGTCATGAATCTCTTAAGCATTTGAGACGAGAATAAGAGTATAAGAGTTATGCAAATCTCACTTATCTTTGCTTAAACTATGAATGGATGAGAGAACCAACAGATCCGACACAACTGACGACTCCATCTCTCAAGAAGTACTGTTGTATTGATGTGTTATCTTAATTAAGCAAAACCTGAAACACCCGTCTATACAACAGTCCCTCAAATAAGTCTACTTTAGATTGCAATTCATGTTTCGACGACTCATTCAAAAGCATTTTAAAATAGTTTTTATATTTTGAGTGAAAATAAAACGATTAAAAGATTTTCTTAAAATCTCTTATGTTTTTAAAACTTAATGTTTTGTTGAGTTAGAATAGCTTTCAATCAATTTTTAGTCATTTCTTTTCAGACTATTATTTATTTATGTTTTATCTTATCAGCGATTTTCTCCAATTGCTTGCGATTGACATCACAGTCATTGGTGACTATCATCTGGTTCTTAGTCAACGGTTGTTGGGTTTGTCGAGTGGTTTAGCCGTTGTATCGATGGGTGGATAACCAGAGCCTGAGATAACAGACCTTAGCGTCACTGCAACCAAACGGAGCAATGAATTAAAGTCTTATTTCTCATATCAATTGAGTTTTGCTAATAAATGATACGACAGTTAAACATAACTTTTATATCAATTATAAGTCATTTGTTGGAAATTCAGACAAATATTTGTCTGTTTTGTGGAAAAAGTATTTTTCAAATGAAAACTAAAACTAAATTACATTTAATGTAAATATTTATATAAAAGTCATTAAAACCCGTGATTTGTTTAATAAGTTTTATTATACTGTAATTAATATATTAAATAGCTTGATAGGTTATTAATTATAATTAAAAATAAGCAAGGTGAGTTTAGAATAATTAATTATTCATATATTTTAAAATTTATTTTTAATAATTACTGTATTTTCAATAAAATCACATTTTTGTGCATTTAATGAGTTATTAAGTTTTGATATGAATATCATTAATGAGTTTCATATCTGACTAAAGACTCAACACTTTTATACTTGAAGTGAGTTTTCAGTCGTTTTAATAAGACTTTGAAAAACTCGTAATTAATTTCATTTGTCTTTATATGACATCCAATGACTGTAAAAGACATTCAATTTTCGGTTCATTTAATTCATTTATAATAACCGAAGAAATGGACGAAATATTTCTCATCAAAGATGAGGTTTCAGTGAACGGACACAACGATGACATTGGATGTGAAGAGTTCAACACAAATAGGGATCAAATCAATGACCAAATGTAAGGAAATTTATTGTCCTTTCATTTGATAAGAGTTATGTCTTTTCCAAATATAATACAAAAGCCATAAATGTTGGCGGCGTTCACAAAGTACGTACGAAACAAATACCCCAATTTGTGAGTTCACTCCCCCCCCCACAGAATACGCAAACTATTCACGTTATGTTGCATTAATGCATACATCAAAGTTCACCCCCTTTTCCCCTTCCCCTAAGGGTCTAGTTTATGGGTTAGTGTTTGAATTTGATCAAAATTGATGGACAGGTAGGTCTTGAGGCGCCGATCGCTTTTGTCAATTACCACTATTGAGACTGAGGTGTGGTTCGGGAGTTATATCCTAACCCAACACAACCCTTACATATATTGATAGTGCTTTAAATGACCGCACACTCTGTGCCCTAACCCTAACCCTAACCCGGGGACAAATAAAACCCATTGAAACCTCAATTATTAACAATTAATTCAGTATTAAATGCAATGTTTGTGTGAAATATTGAAAATAATGTTTATTTAATGTATTTATACAAAAGGTATCGATAAAAGTACGTACGCATAGCTCTAACCCCTTCCCACTCTAAGCATTTACATCACCCCCTGAACTACACGTACTTTCCAGACGTCGCTTAAATGTTGCCAAAAATTAGACCAAAAATGTTTGTTTGCATTGAATTTATGACTCATTTATGACCAACAGATGCAATGAAGACAAGAGTCGAGAACCAGATTGTGATTCCCTTAAGATGTTTGTCGGACAGATACCCAGGGAATGGTCGGAAACTGAGTGCACAAAACTCTTGGAACCCTTTGGAGATATCTATGCACTCAATGTCCTCAAAGACAAGAGAAGTGCCAAAAGTAGAGGTAATTATAGATAATTGACATTCAATTGAATCCAAGAAATGATTTAAATGTTTAAAAATTGAAGTCTTTTTGTGGAATCGCTGTTAAAGTTCAGTCAATATTAAAGACTTAATCAAAGTTTGACTTCAATTCAAACTTAAAGCCTAATTGAAGCGAAAGGCAGTCTAACAGAGGCGTCGAGTGCTTGCATTCAAATCATTATAATTATTGTGTTTTTGTATTTGAGTTTTGCTTTCATTTAATTAAAGTCTAATTTATTTCAGTTAAAAGTTTTCATTAGATTTCACTCTAATTTCAGAAACAGTTTTAGTTTTGATTTGTTTTCTTTGAGGCACTCAATGGTTACGCCACTGAAGCCTAATATAAGGCAAGACTTGTTGCCATCGATTCTGTTTTGTAGACTTTTTTAGGCGATTCCTAACCAAAAGATCGATCCCTTTGTCGGTTTGAAACCCTGTCTCTGAAGTGCAATGAATGAAATGAACGTTCATTTCAACCAAACTCTAAAACGAGAGGAAAGACAACATTGTTATGAATTATAGATGAAGTGCAGAGCAGCCAAACAACCGGTGCCAGAGATGACATTATTCATTGTGACACAACTCGCTGGCTATTATGTCGGATCAGACTTTGAGTACTTTTTTCAATAGATTACTATATAGTGAGTCGAATGCCCGGCCATAAAGACTAAACAATTTAAGTCCTGAGTCCATGAGAGGGAGAGAGAGAGTGAGTGTGCAATCAAATACAGAGAAAGGCCTTTCCTATGAGTGCCTCACATATTGAAAGTAATTCCAAAGACTCGACTATCAATCAGAGGACTGAATGCCATCGAAGACATGACTTGAACTTTAATGAGATATAAAAATGATTTGAAAATACTTTTTTAGGTTTTTTAAAGTTATATTTGGGTTATGTTTGGGTTATGTTTGGGTTATCTTTCAGTCATTTTTGGGTTATTTTTGGATCACTTTTATTATATTGATATAAGAATACAAACCATTAGTTTTGCTTTCAATTCATTCATTCAAATCCACAAAACGATTGAATTGTATATTATTTGCCGTAAAAACCAATTCATAAGCAAAACTGTTGTCAACATTTATAGCACTGATCCATATATCTACACATTTTCTGGTTTTGGCTATAATTTGATCTTTTTTGAACTGAAATCAAATAAATCAATGCTTTATTTGTCGGTTGTCTTCATTTGTCGAGAAATACTGAAGAGATTTATATCTTATGTTGAAATGAATCCAAAATTTACGAAAATGTGAAGAAATTTTAGACATTTGTTTGTTTTGTCACTAAATTTGATCCCAAATTGAGTTTGATTTTAAGACTATTAAACAAATATTGAATATATTTTTATCTCAAATATATATTTCTATTGTTATTTTCGGCCTCTTATGACATACTATTGTGTCCATCAGTCGGCCAGAGGTCACGACTTGAGTGATAATTGGCTGAAACTCCCAGAAGACTATGAGATGTGCGGCCAATCACTAGTCGTCTGTAAATATCAATACAATACTGTTTTTGTCGACAACGTATTCATCAGCACTGGTATTACCAGTACTTGAATCACAACAAAAGTTGGGGTTTGGGTTCAGATCCCAAACCCAAAGCAGTATTGAAGTCAAAATCGATGTAATTTTGGTTCAGAGAATATCTTCAGTTATTTACTCAGCAGTGGACAGACATTGCCATCAATTAAGTCGTCAATAAGTATTGAGAGATCCCTTGAGATGAGCGCCGGTTGTTGTGAGCGATGAGACGAACAATGAAACGCTTGATTGAGTCGAAACCGGCAATGAATTGAACAGAAGATTGAATTACTTGGCACTCAATTGGAGAAAATGCTTACTATTTGTGCATTAATTCTTGCTTTTAATCGAAATCAACTGAAATTTCAATCATTGCTAGAATTCCTTACATCGGGTGCTCTCATCCCAACCTAAAACTTTTGCCACTAATGAAACGGCTCTGTATTTACTGCCTTTCCCTTCAATAGTCTGTTTTCATCCTTTGATTTATTAATATATTTTCTATTCTTTCAAAACAACTGAACCTCTCTTTACAAACACAATAACATTGAACACTAAATGCCATTAATTTTAATGAAAAATATGTTTTGTCTATCAATAGGCTGTTGTTTCGTCACTTTCTACACAAGACGAGCAGCACTGGAGGTATTGATTAAAAGCAAATTAAATGACAATTAATTGCATTCATTGTGAAAATACTTTGATATGAATTGTAATCAAAATAAATCATCACTTTTTTGGTCATTAACTTTTAGGCACAAAACGCTTTACACAACATAAGGACTTTGCCGACGGTATGAATGACTACTTAACTGTTATTAATTTGATTTATTACCCCTTAGTTTAGTTTAGTTCAATGTATTGCCCCTTAATTTAATGTGTTTTCAATGTTAATAATAATTCTGTCTTTCATTGGATTTACTTCTGATTTCTTGGATTTCTGATTTCATTTCATTTCACTCTTTATTGTGTTTTTTTCGTTAAAACTTTTTGTATGTCTTATGTTTTGCCTCTAATTGTATGGAAAGAATTGAATGAAAGCAAGAATTGTGTGCAAAGAGAGAAAGAGATGAGAGGGAAGGCAGGGAGAGGTAGGAAGAGAGGGGGAGAGAGAGAGAGTCTATATTTTTTGGTGATGTTTAAGAGGAGTGAGTGTTGTATTAGTTGTTAAACGAGGCGCACATTTGAACCAAAACACAACTAAATTAATTTAGTGAAGAAAATGTTGGACTGAATTGCTGTGAAGCGCATGTGTTATAGATGTTGTGCACCAGAGCTCTGAGTTTTTGTGCAACTCTTGGATATTAGTTATGTGTTTGCAATACGAAAAAGTGAACTCAAGCTTAAGTCAGACTTACTATTGATGTGGCAATTGTTGCGCTCAAAGACTTAAGAGTTTGTATTGAACTTCATTTGGACTTACGTTCCCAACATGTCATACATCGACTGTTAGACTGTTAGGGATTAGTTTGAAATGCTTAGAGAATAACCGAAAACTAAAACTAAATTATAATAAAACGGAAAAGTAATTGAAATAAATGTCTAAACAAATGAAAGCCAACAACAGGTGTCGAACCCAAAGAAGATTTATTAATAATAATGTTAACCAAAACTCCGGTATAAGTGATGTTATATCAAAACAGGCCAAAGATCTGATTATTGCGGCCGCGGCTCAGGTGCTTTTGGGCACCAATCAATCCGCCAGTGCTATCACTAGTAACATAAACTCTTGTGGACAGCAATGCAATAACTGTTCAATTGCTGAGACCATCATAAGAGCCACTCAACAGCCAATCCCGGTATGAATTTCGGTATAAGTATTGACTATTATATCAAATAATTGTTTCGTTTTATTATTTCAGTACAAAAAACAAATTGTATTTTCAATTCACAAACAATTTTATCGATTTTTGTTTTTCATTCAAATATATATTTCTTTTTCACATATATTCACAAAACTTTGTGATCAATAAGTTTTTGTCTGTTTTGTTGTGCAAACAATTGATTATAATTTGCACGAAAAGGTCAATAAATGCGAGAAATTATTAGTTATTTTCACTTAAAATCATTAATTTTGTGAATATTTTATTGAGTTTTGCGTCAATTTTTCAATTAATTATTCGTTTGTTTTGCACTTTTTTTGTCAATCAATCAATTGTTTTGAATGAAATTAATGAAAAAGTTTTTCCCGAAAAAATATGTCATTATATCTGGTGTGCCATTGGTTTCACAACTATAACACAATTTGTTGTTTAAGTATAAAATCGGAACAAATTTCCATAAATAAGAGATGAGTTGAGTCTTTGAATGATATCTCACTCTCTGTTAACTGTAATTGTGTTGTGTTTTTGTATTTATGTTTAAGTCTTGTCTAGTCTTTAATGTTAACTAATTTTTTCGTTGCTTTTCATAAAACACTTTTGGTATTCAAACAATTCAGAAAATAATGCAATTTTAAGCAATGAATTAAAATTTTAAAACAATTTGTTCTCTCACTCTCTTTCACTGTGTAATAGTGTCATCATCCGATTCAAATGAAACCGGCAGACACTGAGAATAGAAATGGTAGGTCTGGCCGATAAAGCACTCAATGTTTTACCAGATTTTTAATTTAAATTCTTTCCAATAATTTGCAAATTATTTTCACTTTAATAGAGAGAAAACTATTCGTCGGAATGTTATCCAAAACAATGACAGAACAGGACATCAAAAATATGTTTTCATCGTTTGGTGTGATAGAGGAGTGCTCTATACTCAGGGATAATACCAATCAGAGTAAAGGTTTGTTATATTATTGTTATTTTAGTGTCGTTTGATTAGCACTTAATTTATAAGAAATATTCAAAACATCTTTAGTTTGAGATTATATTTATCGATGTTTTTACTGTTGAATGATTCAAATGTCTAGTAATTTGTCGACACTTTCTCTATATATTGAGTGATAAGACTTGTGTTGAATTGAAAACATGTTTTGAATTTTTATCTTTTGTTTTTGACGACAAATTCTTAAACTTATTGTAAACTTATAACACTTTTCATTGCATTGTCTGTATGTCTTGAGCACTGAATTTGATTTGAATTTTAAAGCTTTAATTTAATACTGTTTTCAAACTCTTGTTATTATATTCTAGACATGCATTCAATGGAAAATATTTTTCACTCATTATTGGGTTTATTATGAAAATTGAATTCAATTGAAACACTCCTTCACTTAAATTGATATTAAAATTCAGTCAACAGATAGTGTTTTGAAAAATATATTTCTTATAATTCAATATATTTTTGTTTTGTTTTCACAAATATTCAACTCTTAATTCCCATTCAGCCGAAAGCCAACTGTTCTCTAATTCTAGTTTTCTTTGAGGCTTCAGAAACAACTGTATTTAGACATTGAACCCAAAAATAGTCTACTCTTGAAACCGATAGAATCAATAGATATATAACAGCATTCATAACAGCACTCATACATAACTAATATAACAAAAAAGCCTTATTTTCATTGATTGATCTCTTATGGCATAATAAGCAATATATCGATATACCATTCCTCTATTGTCAGCTCTGACACAACATTGGATCTAAGTTTAACGCAAAAAATAATTACCAAATATTGAGCGCATACTTAGATATCCGTGAATATGTGAAAGACTTTCGTGAAATCAAACTAATGCTTGAATTTTATTATTATTTCAAATCTTTGTTTATTTTAACAAAACTATAGCATATTTTCTGATCGATTATAACCGGGAAAACGGAGAAAGGCTTTTGCTGTTTGTGTAAAATGTATTTTTGCAGTCATTAGACGCTATTATTAATCATTTGAATATCATTTTTCATTTTTAACCAATTGTTTGAATTGAAATTTTATGACAAATTGAAAGTCTGTTTAATAAAAGTGTTTTTCTCTTCAATTATATATTTTCTAACATTTCATTTGAAACACAATTTTTTTTGTTGATAAATGTTTTTCATTAAAATAATAAACTTTTTTTGAGATATTTTTCATTTTTATTTCAAATTTTTCGACAAAATCTCAGCACAGGGTCTAAAAATATATCACTGACTAAAGACTAGACACTAATTAGCTATTAATATGTAATTCAACTAAAAGTACAACAATTTTCATGAAGTATTAAAGCAATAAAAAACATAACACAGAGAGGGCTAACAAAAAGGGCATTCAATTATCAAAATTGATTATAACTTATAGACTGAACAGTCGTTTGAACTGATATTGCAGTGAATTATTGCTTAAAATAATTAATTCATGAATTGGTGTCAAAAAATTTGATAAAAAAATTATAAATCAATTGTTTTTAATGTTTTTGTGTTTTCTAACAATTTATGTTATTTTCTCTCTTCCCGACCAAAAAGGCTGTGCTTTTGTCACATTCACGTCGCGCACCAGTGCTAGCAATGCAATCAAATCACTCAATCATTCGACTACTTTAGAGGTAAGACTATTACGAGAAATATTAATTCCCTTTGATTTTTATATACAATAAATGTTATTTCAATGACAAGTGTCTGTCCGTCCACTTAAGCCATCGATTTCTCTCAACTCAATTGGTTGTCCACCCATTCCCTGTACTGACAGCCCCTCCAAAACCATTTCCATTTATATAACTGTACTTTAGGTTCAAATCAGTTGCCATAGACTGTAGAGTCGATCGCATCAAATGTGATCACATTGTGTGCACTGTTAGAGCAACTGATGTTTTATTGTTTGTGTCGATGTATTGGTGTATAGTTTGATGTCTGAACGGCTCATTTGGCCATCACTTGCAACACATACAGCACTTGCACTCTCTATGTCTCGCATTTTCACATTAGTTGTGATTATGAGTGGCGTTAATGCAAACACATTGGGAATGAAATTAAGAGCAGAAATCAATTGAACTTTTATTTATCACTGAATTAGTGCTAAATTGAGTCAAATCTCCGACAATTGAAATAAATTAAAATATATTGAGATTTAAAGATTATTCCGCCACTCATGGGGTGGTAATGATATGCAGGCAATGGTGTGAACGCAACACAAATGCCAACAAATTTTTATTTCAAAATGTTATTGCTTGGGTTGGGCTCCAGAATTGGCAGTCAGTGCTCACTCCAGGGCTCAAACAATTAGGGGAATGGAAAGAGAAATAGTGTAAAAGACTTTTAACTTTATTCTTGCGCTTCATTTCAGTCGTTAGTCTAAAACCCAAGAACTCTATAATACTATGAGTTCTTTGACTTGAATTTCGTCCGTCTCTCACACTTATGGCTCTGTTGTCGGATCTCTTTGTCTAAAAGGAAAGCTTATGTCAAAGCTTTGCACTAATATTACACAAGAATTTCATTACAGAGAGCCTAAACTTATTTTAAGGGTTAGTATATAACGGTCGGAGCGAAAGCCAAGACTCTGTGTATAACTGCCAAAACCTATGATTGCATTTCAAAACATTTAGCGATTGTGCGATTGATATGAAAATAAATAGCAAAATATGAATATCAAGGAAAATGTTTATATAAACAGTATTTTGAAATTTCAAATAAGCAAAACCACCGCACCTTCTGATCAGTTAGAAATGAATTTTAAATAAATTTTCAGTTCAAAAGTTTCACTCATTTATCATATTTTGTATATATTTTTCAAAACCAATTTTGAAGTTATGTTTAGTTAATAAAAATTCTTGAATTGAAAACTTAGTCTTAAATTAATAATTGTTTATAAATTTTGAACATAAACTGAATTTTTTGCGTTAATTATGACATTAAAGTCTTCATTGTCTTTGTCTTTGTCTTCACCGATGGATTGTTATTCACTTCATCTGAAAGTTATGTCTTTAATACTAACCTATGATTTGGTCCAACAATGAAAACCATTTTATAAGTGATTATGAATTCATTAATTAAAACATCAATGAAAACAATGAAGATTTGAATCTTTGTATCGTTTGGATAATTATTATGAATTTTATAATTATGCAAATAATAGGGATGTTATATGGCATGGGTTATACGACCAGGCAAACAATATGCATAATAATTATATTTCTAATGTTATACCCCTTAAAACAACAAAGTATTTGGTTTATTATCATAACTATTATTAGTAGCAAATGATGATCGCAGAGATCGCATACCAATGATATACGATAGCAATAATAAAGTAGTAATTGCTATAAATCTGTTGTTCATCTCATTCCTCCACTTATAGCCAAATCCCTGTAATCCTAGAAGTGATTCATATTTTTGATTCACTTTCGCTCTTCACTTCAGAGTCTTCACTATTTAATAATCTTTTGGTCTATTATTTTGATGATTAACCGGTGAATGATTTGAGACACTCAGACACACTTCAGTCATAAGAATGTAATCCAATATTGGCCTCAAAACAAGTAACGAGTTTTGGGAAACTGATTCCCATTCCCTTAATATGTCGTTCCCTTTAATAACATTTATGGCATTTGTGTTTTGCTTTTGGATCTAATAATCAATTATTTTTGAGAAAACATTCAAATATTCTTCAAATTATTCCTGAATTTTGTTACAATGTTTGCAATTTATCACAAAAAATAATTAACTATAAAATTATAAGCATTTAATTAAGTTTTGATTTTAGTGGATGAACAGCACTTATATAATTAACTTCTGGTGCGCCGTTAGACATATAACGTTTCACTTCAGGCTAACGTCAAGCAATAATCACTACTATTTTTGTCATTTACTATGTTTTCTGATATTATCTGAAAATTATATAATTTTTGTTTCACTAAAAACACATTTGAATTAAAGAAACAGTTTTTGAGTTTAAAAATATACAAAATTGAAGTATTTATGAAATATGTTTAAAATGACCCAAATTTTAGTCTAATTTATGAACAAAATATCTCTTTTCGGAGACATTTACTTGAATTACGATTTCTCTGAAGTAATAAATGTTTCAAAATTATCTATGAATTGCTTTTTTTGCTTAAATTTACTCAATTTTGATATAAAAAGATAACTTATGTTTTGATTTCCAAAAATTGTATAAATAATTGCAGTATTTTGTATAATTTTTGTATAATTTTTTGTATAAATAGTTAAACAAAAACAATGTTTTGCAGAAATAAATCAAAATCTTTGAAAATTTTATATATTTTTTGGAAATAGTTTTTAATCAAAACATTTGTTTTTTAATCAAAATATTGAAAATAACTTCAGAATTGGTTTTTCTAAGAAAGTCTTATTGTTGTAGAAATAATTGTATTTTGGATTTTGTTATGAGCACTTGTATGTCCTGCTGTGCAATCAATATTGTATATCAGGTAGTGTTGGCTAAACATAAGACATATTCATTGGGAGTTTATGACACTTGTATTACACAACAGTAAATCACTTGTCTGTCGATTTACTTCATATAATATATCACTAATTCATTGATTCACTCTATATATCAATGTTTTAATACCAGTGCTAACAGTAAATTGCAATCAGATCTGAGATAATTGTGAAGTGAAGTGAACTGAGTGTTGGAAAAGTATATACAGTATTGTATGATATTTTGCCAAAACTGTGAGAGTCTGTAGAATAACATAATCTGTTATATCATATAATGTATTGCAGACATACGGCTATTACTAATACACAACTGTGTCCTTAAGTTAACTCAAACTTATTGTAAGCTTTGATTAACTGAATATATCTTTAAGTGCTTTTCAAGTTTACTTAGGGTTTGGTTTTTGTAAAGCATTTCCAATCAGTAATTCTGTAAAACATCACTACTTGTGCTCTAATATATCGCTCGATGAGATACTAATGTTATCTCATTTGTTGTACCAAACAATCGCTTTAATATATCAACAGTCCTCTGATCATGTCATCCCTCCCTTTCCAGTCGATAACACTATAAGCAAATTATAAACTAATTACCAAATCGTCAGGAATTATGCAAATATTTATCAAAAGCTAAGAGAAAATCAAAAGTTTTTATAATCAACTGAAAGGAAAGCAATCATTGATTAATGAAATAAACTTTTATAATGTTATTGAGGTTTTGATCATAAAATTGTGGTCTTTTCAGCTAATATTGACTTTTCTATTACCAGTGCTTCAAATCAAAATAATATTTACTACAAATATATTGAAAAAAATTTCATTAATATAATTGAAAGATATTTTATATGAAACACATTTTACGGTTAAAAACATTTTAAGCACTTATTTGTTTTGATTGACTTTCACTACTAGACTAGGAATTAAAAGCTAAATTCAATTTTGATACTTCAATGCATTGGACAGTTAGTAAAACATTTTAATTAAGCCATCATTTCATTCATCTTTTTATATATTCAGAATTGACAGCAAATATAACTTAATTTCAATAGAAGTTTGCAATAAATCTTCAAATGAATGAGTGAATTGTCAAAACATAACAACATTTGTTCATAAACTTAATGTTTTATACATTTTTTCATTTTCAATGTGAAAGTAATTCAGAGTCTCTTTAATGCACTCTATTTTCAATTCATGAAAAATATCATTAAATATAGACTTTCTTTACATTTCTTTCATTCAATTTTCACTTATTGTACAGAAATTTATATAAAAATGTCTTCTTTTCATTAAAAATATAAAAAATGAAATGAAATGTAATGTAATTTCAATTCAAATGTTATAAAGGGATGCACTTCTTCACTGGTGGTTAAGTTCGCGGACACACCGAAAGATAAAGACCAAAGACGAGGGAAGCAGTCATTAATGCAACAGTTGTGGACACATCCCTCATCTCCGTTATCAACGACATTAGTGACGCACCCATACCTTACTTTGGCCGCTCTGACCAGTGCTGCACAACAACAGCAACAATTGGCGGCATCGCTGGCTCTTCAACAACATCTTACTTCTGATCTATCACTGGCCTCAGCTCTAACCAATCCAGTGTTTATGGCACTGACAGGGGCTCAACAAACAAAAATGTCGCCACAAACACAGCAGATAACCCTTAATCCACACTTCAATTCAAATAAACTGGATATGTTTAGTGGAGTTCGGGACCAATTGTCGTTTGCACCGACTCTCTCCACGACTCCCTCACTATCCGGTGTCCAACACTTGAGTTCATCCCTGAACTCGGTATCAAATACTACGGTCAACACCAATAAACAAGTGGAAGGGCCTGAAGGGGCAAACCTTTTCATATATCATTTGCCGCGTCAGTGAAAAGTTGTTTCAATAGTATTAACAAAATATTGAAAACTGTTTTTGTTTGACGTTTAGCCGAATTCACAGACAATGACTTAATATCGACATTCAATCCGTTTGGAAATGTGATCTCGGCCAAAGTTTTCATCGACAAGAACTCAAATCTAAGCAAATGTTTTGGTAATAAAAATCAATTATATTTTTACAGTTAATTCATTAATGATTTGTTTGAATCCCTTAAACGGATTATAGGATTTGTTTCCTATGATAACGCACTGTCGGCTCAGTCGGCCATTCAGGCGATGCATGGCTTTCAGATCAGAAATAAGAGACTTAAAGTACAGCTGAAGAAGAATAGGGATAAACCTTATTAATTGGTCCCTTGTTTTGGTTCCCCTCAACAGTCAAACAATGGGTAAGACTTATACCAATTGTGTGAGTATTTCGTTATTTTTATGAGATTTTGATTTTGAAATTAATTTATTTATTCAATCATTGATTAATTGATGAGAAAAAGCATTTCAACCAAACATTGCATTAATAGTGAAAACATACAAAAAAATCTCTTTCAATGAAAAACTAATTATATTTAGGTTTTCAGACAATATATAAGAGTTTTTGAAAAGTATAGTTAAAAATAGACTTCAAGTTCACTTTAAAAAGTGTTTTTTAAATGTTTGAGTTTTAAGCAGGATTTTAGTTATGTTTAGATTTTGAGACCAAACTATGATATTCAAAGTCAACAATAATTTTAATCTCATTTTGCAATGCATTTAATAATTTATTTTGAAAATGAAATTTAGTTTTTTGTTGAAAACATTTTTATAATCATTTCATTGATATTTCTCTTGGATTTGAATAAAAGATAATTTATTTTTGCAAATAAATGACATATTTTTGAAAAGATTTTTGTTTTCCTTGTTTCAGATAATTCAATGTCAATGTCCTCAATGTTCTGCCTATTGATTGTTCCGTTAGTTTTGGAGTGGAATTAATACTTAATTCTCTATTTCTGTCATTTATTTATGTTTAAAAAACGATTCTGAATATATTTGAAACCCAATTATCCTATTAATTGATTCAATAATGTCTCCAACTGTCCAATGATTTATCAGTGTTACCACTGATGGGACCAAAGAGTGATCCAAATCTGTATGTGTTTAACAAATTAATAATATTTTGTTTTTGAAAATTGTTTTCAAAAGACCTGTCGTTTGCACAAAATTTGGTGACATTTATGTATTTTTATTTGTTATGTCTTTATAAACAAAGTGCCAAAACATTTATGATTTATGTTTTCCTCTGTAATAATATTTCAATCATTAAAAACAACTTTGAATTTGTTTTTTCAAAGTTTTTATATAAGAAATCAATTGATTATTAAAAAGCATTGAAAATATGAATTGAATTTCATTTCACTTTTATATTCAAAAAATTCATTTAAATAATGATAAAAATTGTTTTGAAATTATATTTTTGTTTTTTGTTTTGTATTATTTTCTCTTTAATTATATTTTAGATTATATTTTCGTTTTTTTTATTATTTTTTCATAAAATTTAATATTATTTTTTTAATGATTTATGTTTTCCTTGAAAAATGATATTTACTTTTCAATCAATTTCAAGGAATATTGGAGTACTTTTTAAGGGGTATTGGGTTTGGGTTTAAATAAATTATTTTTTCTCTCTGTTGTGCTTATAATAACTGTCTATTGATTTGACGGTAAAAAATAATAAAACATTTTTTAAAATTATTTTTTCAGTGAAGTATAAGAAAGTGTTTTTTTGCATCAATATATGTCTTATTTGTGTTTTTGAATGACTTTTGTGTTTTCTTGTCATTGAATTAAAAACGAGTTTTTAGTGAAATAACAAAATATCAAATGTTTTGAAAAAATGGCTCTAAATTTTGATGATTTGTCAAAATAGCTAATTATTAAAGCAATTAAATACAATTTGAAACACTTTGCCGTCTATTTGTCAGAAAGTAAGAGATGGGAGAAAAGAAAATCAAAAAACTTGGAAACCATTCAAATGAGAGGAAATGGTATTTCATTGCAAAATAAAACCTAATTTTGATTTGAATTAAACGCAAAGCAAAGAGTATTCACTTTAAAACCTTATTTCAGATCAATATTTCGCTTCAAAATTGAAAAACCTTTGAAAACACTTTACATCTCTTTTCCTCAGACTTTAATTAACATTTAATTTATTAAACATTTTATGAAAAGTAACGAAAAAGTGAACAAATCTTTACTAAATATTTGCAAAAATACTATACTTTCTATAAATTGTCGATCAATTGACTCATTGTTTTGAGAAAATAGTGTTATTTCTGTTGATTTGAATCCAAAATTGATTGAATGTCATCCAAGTGAACAATTTGTGTCAAATCAATGGCTGTGTTACACATCGGACAGTTCGCTTCGTTTGACACAATCCTCAGTAATTGACTTTTTATTGCCGGGAACTGACAGTTGGGACAGACTGTTAGGTCGTCTTTAATGACGTGAAGTCCGGTCGCTATACAAAATGGTATTGCATTTCGACAGTTATGACAAGTGAGCTCTGTATCAATAACTTCATTATCACAGAAAGGACAGGGAGTTAGTGTTGCATCACTATCTGTTTCTTCTTCAGCTTTACTGTGAGCACCGGCGGATTTGCGCACCAGGGTCTCAATTTTCTTCTTGAATTTACTATCAATTTGTTCCCGATATTCAGACTTCATAAGGATTTGCGCGAATTCTAACGATTGTCTCTTCAGTCCAGCCCTTTGGCACTCAATTACAGTTGACGTCAGGATTGGGACGATATCTGAGTTTATGACAAAACTTTAATAAAATTTAAATTTTATAAAAATATTGAATAAAAATTATTATTATTATAATTATTAACAGAATATTCTGTAATTCGTTGACAAGTTTTGCTGAAACACAAAGAGTTAGTGAACTATGAAATGAAAATATTGTAAAATATGTTTAATAAGAGTAACGGAAGAAGTCATACGTTATCAACACATGTGAAGCAAAGGAAGTGAAAATAAGTGCTACCTTTCCCTCATTAAATGTGCAGTAATTTGCATATATGGCCAAAGGGTTTCATTAATTCCTTCGTGCAATTAAAAATACATTAATGCAGTAAAAGGGATAAAAATGAGAACTATTTAGGGATTGAAACATAATTTTCATATTATATTGTTTTTATGCATTGATTTTTTTATTGCACCCTAACATAACTACATCCCTGGCCATCTCTTGAGTTATATAATAAAAAAAGACTTACGTTCGGGAAAACGACTCAAATTGTTGGCGACTCTTATCAGTAGTCTAGCGCTCATAGAGTGGTCGCCGACGCGAATCCAAATCTGTTTTAATGATAATATCGATTGAATTGAAGTTTAAAAACAATATTTTGTTTGAATTTCATAATAAAGTCAAACATTTATTCAACAATTGTTTGCTATTCTCATACCTTAACCAAAATATAGCAATGGATTAGTAGTAAACTGTTTGTCATTTCTAAGGGAACGGCAATATTCTGTTGTTTCAATTGCTGACACATCCCAAACAGCAAGTCGTGAGCGTTTCGGTAATTACCGGCGTTTTGCTCCTCTCTGGCGATAATCACTGCTGTCTTCGCGGCCTCTCTGTAGTACTTAAGAGACATATAGAGTCTGAACAGGTATTTGAAGTCTTTGGGAACGCCATCCGTTTCCCCAATAAGGAAATCAATGATCGATCTAATGATTTGCTCGTCTTTAGAATCGGCCGCCGCTTCGATGGCCAGACGTAACGATTCGTTTTGGTTTTCATTTGAAGCGTCGGCCGATTGTAATAAAAATTTAACCCCTTTTTTGTACTGACGAGCGATGCAGTAGAACTTCCCGGCCCTCAACGCATCCCTTTCCTGTTCATAATAAATAGCAATACTCAAGAAGTCTTGAGACAATTCAGTGTTATCCGTGTAATCCAATAATATGTTGGCGTAAATGTCCATTTGGTTCGTGGATTGGGCCAAACGGTAGGCCTCGTCCTGACATTTGGACATAACTAAAAACTCAATGGCAGAACTCATGTCATTTAACTTCTGGAAGAACTTAGCGATCATTTTCGCCCCTTCTATGGACTTCGTCTCCCTTACTATCTTCACCGCTTCTCCCGGATTATTCAGATAATCCAAGTGAAGGCGCACTACATTCAGCCATTCGTCAGCCTTTGTATAAGCCTTAACCGCTTCCCGATATCTTCCCTCCATTTCCTTTGCTTTCGCGAATTGACTCATAATTTCTTTGTTATCAAACTTTTCAAACAAATCCGAGACTTTGTTATAGTTTTTCACTTTCATGTAAAGATTGGCCGCCTTTTCATAGTTACCACTCTTTTCGTAAAGCAGTGCTGAGTCTGAGTACAGTTTCATTGCCTCCAAAATGCCGGCGCAGTCCTCAACCAGTGGTTTATTATCTGTCAATTGATTTGCGAAATCAATTCCTCGACGAGTATTACCGCAACGAATGGCGTTTCTAGCGATTCCTGCTTTGCATAATAGGTTATGCTCTTTGATGTCCACCTCTTCAGCATCGGATTCATTATCAGAATTGTGTTGTTTTTCATCAATCAATGCCTTTTCATAGTTGTCGAGAGCACTGGTATAGTCTCCGGTGAACTCCAATTGTGTCGCGAATTCACGTGAAATAATTGGTATCTGTTTTGGAGACAAACGTTTTGCAAGACTTAAGGCTTCACTCCATTGCATGAGATTTTTCCTCATTTCCAGCGCTTCCAAGGGTTGGGATGAAGACAGGTATAGGGTTTGTGCCAAATCGTGTTGATTGGAACAGTTGGCCAAATGTCCAACAATTAGATTCCGTTCCTCTATTGCTCTGAACTTCTCTAATGTCTGAACAAAACCTGAATCTCCAATATGTCTGTAGACTCTGAGCGCTAACTCAATGTCCAGGTCTTTGATAACAGCCTTTCCAAACTGATCCCAGGCCTCACTGTCATTGAGGTAATCACATATTTTCCAGGAGTCCTGATATCTCCTGAGTTTAAGAATATCGCGAAGAAGTTCTGCTTTCAGTTTAATTCTGTCATTCATTTTGTCCACAAAATCATGGGTCGAGAGAACAAAATTAGATGTCTTTCCACTCTGGGTCTGACAGACAACAACCCCATTGTAGAGCAGTAGTGGGAACTGTCCGGAAGGGATCTTCATTTTGCCCACGTATTCAACAACCGGTCCCTCAATAGTGTCTCTGATGTGAACGAAAACGTACGCAAACTTATTATCGCAGGCAATAAACACCCCCTTATCGTAGTGCCAACCCTCCCATAGAATACTCTTGGTATTGGTCGGGAAGTCGTTATCTGAGATCTGAATCAAAACATCTGTCACTGAATTGTAAATAAAGGCTTCGTTTCGGTCGTCAATAATAGCGACGCGAATGCCGTTAATGTTCGCCGAAATTGCTTTAATACCAGACGTGTGTCGATAGACGCCAACCATAACCCAGTCCTCTAACATAAAGAACTCAATAGATCCCGAATCAGTTGCATAAATAAGGAAGTCATTGGTGAGACAAAGTGCTGTCACTCTTCCACCCCCGACGGAACTTCCGGCGCTTTCAGGAAACGACTTGAGATCACGACTTTCGGTGTTTGCGTTGCCATTGATTTCGTTTTCAATTAAATGCAAATGAATGGTCCCATCGGTGAAGAGAGCGGCCGCGTAGTCACCATTCAGTTTAAGGCACTTAACTATTCCCACATATTCTCTCTCCCGAAGCAGTTCTGTTGAGTCACTACCCGTGAGATTGTAAAACCAAACCCTATTATTCATAGCAACGGCCGCGTGATAGGGGCCGACGGCTACCAGTGTTGGCTCAACATCTATGCGTATTATAATAACTGAGTCATTGAGGTCTTCCTCGACATTAAAAACCGTTACTTCCAGTAGTGAAGACAAAAATGCAAGTCTTGTGCCGAAAGAGTCGCCTAATATCGTGAGCTTTGTTAAGTACACCTGAATTGTTCCCGAAGGTGACACCATTGCCAACAGCTGTCCATCGTCTGACCACTCCATCCACTCGATGGCCGACTCGTCATCGATGGTCATCACTGCTTGAACATCGTTGAGGTCATTGAGGTCACAGACTTTGATCCTTTCATTGATTTGTGAATAAAATTGATTAAAATTTTTGATAAAATATTGAAATCAATTGAAAACACACTTATTCTCGGAAGAAGTCGCGAGTCTTTTGGTGGACAAACAGACACTAAAAGTGGTCAGCAGTTCGTTGTGTGCCTTATATTGAGTCAACTCCTGTCCGATGTCTTTATAATACGTGGAAATAATAATAAGCATTCCGGACGTGAATCCAATCAAAATCAATCCGTCGCCAAACCATTGGTAGTCAACTATAAAGCCATACCTTTCCTGGAAGGTTAACTGAACCGGGTTTTCAGAGTCGGTTAGGTTTAGAAGAAATAATTGCTTTTTGTTTAGTATAAGTGAAACACAGTTTTGGTGACTGTTTTGCGGTTTGTCATCCAATTTCATGTATGCAAACTGTACTCCAATTCCTTCACCTTTAAGGGTATTGATGGCCACATTGTCTCCCTCTTCGTTGCTCACAGTCAACACCTTGTCCTCACCTACCAGTGCCAGTAGATTGCCGTCACTCCAGGCGCCGCTAATTATCTTTTTTGTGTGTTTCCCTAAAATCGGTATTTTTCTGGCAGTTCTGTGATTATAGATAAGAAGATTGCCTTTTGTGGTGCCGACGGCCAGTAAGGGTGACGCAGACTTAGCCCATAATATAAGTGACAGCACATCCCTAACCCCTGTGTCGACCTGTTGTGTCCGTTGAGTGTTTGCGTCCCATATTATAATAGACGGCGATCTGTCGGTTATGATTCCTAACAGATCTCCTTCTGAATCCCAGGCCACACCATTGCAGTACCTGTGCGTCAATGAAACTTTAATAAATAGTCACTACAAAGCACCAGAATGTCCTGACCCAGGTAGATTGATTTGATCCACTTTCTCGCCGTGTCTTTAACAACAGAATCATAAGATTCAGAGTTAAATGAATTATAAAAATATTGAAATAAAAGCCAAACCTATTGTAAATGTTTACATAACTGTCCAAACCTGTGGTCACCAAATATGATGCACTCCCCTTCTGCCAGGTAAAGAACACTGAACCTATTGAATTGGAACTCTTGGTGATCGAGAATATTCTCTAAACAAATAAATATCAATAAAAAGTTTGTTTTGAAATCATTTCAGTTATTCTTACTTTCATTTCTCAGTCATTGAAGGAAATCATTAAATAATTACAATATCTTTGAACCAAACCATCAGTTCTTCCAATCATTCAATCATTTCTATGGAAACTCTATTTCATCTCAATTCACAACAAATAAAAAGTTTTTTATTCATTGAGTGTTTGAAACAAAATATAAAATCAATTGAAAGTAATATTTAATTAAATATTAAATAAATTCACAAAAAATTAAAAATAATTGTGTTTTCAATGTCTAAGAAATTGTTTGCTAACTTCAATTGAATTAATTAAAAGGATATAAGACCAAGAGCAATATTTACGACATGGGTACCAACAGTGTCAGGATGGCCGAGCGGTCTAAGGCGCCAGACTCAAGGGATAGCACCCTTAGCTTCACTACTGAAGCCTACCTGAGCCTTCTGGTCCACGAATGTGGGCGTGGGTTCGAATCCCACTTCTGACATAATATTTTTGTCCAAATATTACCTTGATCATTTTATTTTGTAATTATAATATATTAGGAATTTATTAATTAATTTAATTTAATATTTAAATCAATAAAACATTTATTTATTTTATATTTTAATCACTTTTTCATAAATTATTTACATTTTATTAAATTAATTGTAAAAACAATGAAATAATTGTTTAAATGTTTGAAACAATCAATGAATTGAATGATTGATTGAATTAATGGTAAAATTGAAGACATTTTTGTTGATCTAATCGTTTGTCTTGTGTTTGGATTCAATGAAAACTCTCTTTAAAACCAACTTTTGGTCACATTTTCCGATCAAATGAAGACTTTTATTGTCAATCATCTCATCGTTTGGTTTGTCTTTGATCTCAAACAAGACATTTGTGCCAAACATGTGCTGCACTTCTCCACTGAAGAAAGCGTTTCCAACACTTCCTGACGACAACTGAAGGATCACTTCATTGGTGTCTAAACCCAAGAATTTAATTGTCTTTTCGTTTGAATCAAATAATTGTGAATCAATTGAAGCACAAAACTCAACACAAATACTCTCTTCAGTGACAATGTCTTCACCGATCGGTTCCCTCTCTTTCGGCGGTTGAGTGCTCTTTGACATCACTTTGACATCACTTTGACATCACTTCCCCATCGGTTGACAATCACTTCACAACTGATCCACACTTTGTCGACACTGTTATGAATGTAAACATTGAGTAATGCTTTCAATGGCTGTCAACAGATGTCAGACATAAAGGCATTGAATATTGAATTGTATTTTGAATTCAATTTTCATTAAATCAATGAATCATTGAATGATTGAATGGTTTTTCAATTTAGTGAACATTTAATCACTTTTTAAGACATCTATAAATTTATTGCTAATTTTGTTTTGGTTTCAAATTTTGATTAAAAACTTGATTAGAAATATCGGGTTAACTATTGATGAAAAGTTAGCATGTTAAATTTGAACTATAAAGGGGTAGAAATTGTTGGAGAAAGTTAATTTACTCTTAAAATAATGAAGAATAAGTTACTATATAGTAATTTGTGTCTGGCTCAGTTAAAGTAAGGTATTTAAATGCTTAAATGAAAATTTCAATTTAAACCCCGAGTCTAATGGATTTCATGGATTATTTCATTGAGGGTTGTATTGTATTAAATGAATGAAGAAATGATGTTTTGTTAAGAAATATCATAATTACAAGAAGTGATGAAAAGTTCATTCACTTTGTTTGGTATAAACATATTTGTTTGGATCATCTAATGAGAGGGAAAGGGGTTGAGCTCTGGTTCACAATAACTTTATTTGTATTCTTGTGCAGAGTATTCCTTGTAGTCCTTAAGGGGGTATTCCTAGGGTTTGGATACCAGGGTTTAGTGACCGTCACTTGGATTCTGTATTCAACTCTTTATTCAATCACTCATTCATTTGTGTTTATCCGAAGAATAGGAATTGAATTTTGATTCAATCGATGGTCTCTTCCATTGGTATCACGAAAACAATGATCTCTTTTCTTGTCATCAGATCTCGGCTTATATTTTGAGCACATTTTCATAGAAATCGTTGATTTCTTGTATCACTTGTTATTAATGTTAGGGTAAGTGAAAGAGGAAATGCATGTGAAGTACAAAGAATATGAAGTGAATGCTAACGAAGCGATTCTGCATTAAGTATAGCACTTGTTATCAAACAAATTATACCTTTAAATGAATATTCAAATAAAACTTTAAGTGTTTTCTAATTATTCTTGAATTTTGCAAAATAATAGCAATTTGTCTGAATTTTACGTTAATATTAAAATTCAATTAAACAGTACTTTTTGAGTAAAAGTATGTTATGTTTTATAAATTAATTATTCAGAGAAAACATTGAAGAATAACTGAAATATTCATTGAATTGAATAAACAAATAATAATTGAGTCTCAATTGAATTGAATTTTTATTTTATTTGATAATTCATTTACTTTTGCATAAAATTGAATAATATTTACAATCTTTAGTCAATATTTCTTACAATTTTTGTTGAATTGAATTTTGTTTAAAATAAAAATCAATGACATATTGCGAGAGATATTACAAAGTCTTACATAAATATAAAATAATATAAATATTTATACTTTCTTTGTATCAAATTGTTTGCAAAAATAAATCTCTGTTTGAGATCAGAGTTAATCGGACACCGGGTCTGTCAATAGTGTGGTTCAGTGGGTATGTTATACTCTATGATAGTTATTATGTGATCCTTTTATATATAAGTTGCCTGAGCTTTGTCCGGGTGCTATTTCTTCAGCAATAAAGTTCTTTATTATATTTGACTTTTGAGTTGAATTAAAGTTATTTTTATTGAGTTTTTGTAATTTAAATGTAAATTATATTTTCAATTCAATGATTATTTTAATGCGATTTTCAGATAAAATATTTATTTTTATAATTGAATATAAATTTATATAATTTAATATTTGATAAATTGTAACGAAGGTTATTTTAATAAATCTGTATAAGTAAATTAAAATTGACCTTGTACTTTACATTAGTGTTGTTTTTATAGTTATGTTGAATTTGAAAAACAAAAGCTTAGATAATAATATTATTATTCAATAATTCATATAAATTTGAGACCAATTGTGCCATTATTTGCTGAAAATGTCAGATAACTGTAACTGAAAACCAAAATCAGTGGCAAAAATCAAATTATCGTTACTTTTGAAATACGCAATCAATTTGAATGAATGACCAATAGATTAAGACATTGAAAGATCATTTCAAAAGTCATCTGTTTATACATTATCTCAAATGATCTGACAATAAGTCATTGAATTTCAATTGATATCCAATAATAGGATTGAGTGGTAATTACCAAAGCCTTGCAATTCATTTTAAATATGAATCGTCTTTTACTTTAACATCAATTCAAATATCAGTTTTTTATTGCATTCAAACCTTAACCAAATATTTGATAAATATTTTGCTTTTGATATCATTTAAAACATTAATTGATTTGAACTCTAAGTTAGGATTAATGTTCAACAGAAGGAATATTCTCAACAATAATAACATTAAAAGTGATTTAAATTTTGATTTATTTTAAGTCTTTATAGACTTTTCAGAAATTTATAAAAAACAAAAAATAATATAATTTATGAACTCTTTTACACAAAAGTGTTTAAAAACTAAATTCACTAAAGATTTGTTATAAATATTTAATTTTTGTCTCAAAAGTATATAAATAATCGATAAATGAATTTATAAATGAAATGATTTAATGATTTAAAGCCAGAAATTGAATGATTTTGAACAGGAATTGCTTGAACTCTAAAAATTGTCGACAATTTGTGAATTCATTTCAAAAGTATTGAAGAATTTTTTAATTTAAAAGATCATTGAATTGAAATGTAATAAAATATAATTGTGATGTCAACGGACTCATTAAGTGATCTATGTCGTTTCTTACGTCATTTTATCGCTGTATTATTAATAAATGCCTGAAAAATACAACCATTGCTTGAGAATCACTCTTTTTGTTGTTTGTAGTGAAGAAAGTTAGCACTAATTGGTTATTATCTTAGATATGAATGCAATTTAAACTAAATATTTGATACATTTTTGACAAATTTAATGAAAAATTTGATATCAATTATTGAATTCACTTTTTGATTCAATGTTTGACAAAATGAGTGAAAAACATTTCAAACATTGATTTGAATGGCAATCAAAAGGCAAATAATCTAATAATCAATAGTTGGATCACATCTCGTGAGAAACGTGTGTATCACTACTGGTATAGACCTTAATTATAGCCCCGATTGGTATATATGATAGTATTGTATAGACATCACTGGTGGCTATTGTCCAACAAATAGTCTTCATTAATACAAATCATTCATTATTTTGTGTGCATTAGTTTGAAAGCAAAATATTTTTATATATTGATAAATACAAAACAAAATATTATTTTGTTTTTGATGTTATTTAATGTTATTTTTATGTTTTCCTCTAAAATATTGATCGCTTTTACAGATATTTATGTCAACGAAGAAGTAAAAGAAAATATTTTCTCCTTTTGTTTCTTAACATTTGAAAAGATTTTATTTAAAAATAATTTTTCATTTCATTTCATAAATAATAAATTTCTCAATCATTTGAATGAGTTTTCAAACAAATAGACAAATACTGTCTAATGAGTTACAAAACAACATTTATTTCATATCTGTTTTGATTTAAATCTTTAAAGAGTTTCCGAGAAAAATAAATTCATATAATATTCAAATGATTTGAAATACATTTCATAGCTTTTAAGACAATCTAAGATTAAAAGTAATAAGAAATTTATACAGAAGTTTCCAATTTGTATGAAAAACGAAGACACCGTTTGCCTAACTTTAGCACCGGATCTATTGGTTATCAAGTGATAGCCTAATGTCAAGACTTGTTATTATTCTTTTGATTTTTATTTTTTGCTGATATTATTGTAGAGTCTATTGAAAGGACAGAAACATTGAATGAAAAGAGACTTCGATTAAAGAGATTGAAAAAAGTTTGAAGTAATCGTGAAATTGAGTAAAAGATAGCAAAAGATAATAAAATAAAATTCAATTTATTTTCTTCATATGAAAAGTGGACTCAATTTTAGTATTCAATGATTTGCATAGAGTTTGGGATAAAAAATAAGAGTTTCACTCATTATTATTTCACAACTCATTTGGTTTATAGCTTTCGGTTTGCTTTAATAAATCATTCAATAAACTGATAGTTTTTTTCTGTATCAGTAATACAACCAAAATTCAATTGCAATGTATTTCGAGACTAATTGTGATTGAATTTGAATTTTCCGGAAATCGATTCAATTGAATGCAAAACAGAGTAAAACTACAAAAAATATTTTCAGTCATTCAATGACTTTAAAGGTTTCGCCGAAAAAGTATTTGAATTAATTATAGTTTTGTTTGTTTTGATTTAATTTTATTAAAGAATGAAAATTAATTGAAGTTTTAATTAAATTAAGCAATGAATCAAAGGTCAGAGATGTCAGTGATGTCAGGGATTGGGATTAAATAACAAAAAACAAAATCTAATTTAATTATAAAGTCTTAAAATCAATTTACCTCTGAATAGTACTTCAATAAATTTAGTGGTGTTAAAGAGACCCTGGTTAGAGAATTCTGAACTTATTTTTATTTTCAAGACCTTTTGATTAATTAATGAAATTATCTTTTTATACTATATTTGCAACAAAGTCTGCAATTTTGAAGATTATTTAGAAATTTGTTAAATTTTAACGAAACAATAGTAAAACGCTTTGTTTAACAAAAATAATTGAAGTGTTTCTAAAAAATAGACAATTATTTCAACAATAATTTTAAATAAAAATATCAAATAATTGCTGAAAATATCATTTAAAGAAGAAAACAATTTAATGACTTATTAATGAAGAAATAATCGTTAGATTTAGTGAATCAATGGATGTCTTAAAGAGACAAATAAGTCGTGATTTGCGGTTATATTTAGTTTTGTTTTTATAGATATTAATGAAAGTATTTTTTGTTGATTTGTCACAAAACACTAGATTTTCTCTAATCTTAAGAAATAATTTATTTGATTTGATCTTTTGATATCTAACAACTGTATAGTAGTGGACAGTCGTGTATTGCAGAGGAAAGCCTATTATTGTTTGTAAATAGTCGACCAAACAATTTATAATAAGACTAATTCATCGAAAATAATGTTCACTAAAACTCTCCTTTGAGTTCATCTTAAATGCAATTAATTTTTACATTTTCTCCGTTTATTTCATTTCTCAGACAAAGTGTATGTGCTTTAACGGCAGACAGTTTGCCCGGAGCTCACTGTTGGGTAATAATCAAAACCAATGTTTTACTGAATTAATTAACATTTTATTTTGTCATCAGATTTGAAATGTCATACAAATAGTGATTAATTAAAATTCAAGTTTTGTTTTATTAAAATTATATTTTCAGTAATAAAACCTATTATTCAAACAATTTGTTTGAAACAAAAGTTTGCATGAATTGATAAAAAAAATATTTTGCAAATCAATCAAATCCTTGCATTTTATTGATAATATATTTGAAAAACTAGATGTTATTGACGAGATTTAGTCTTAAGTCATAAGACATCTCATATATTCACATAATTTATAAAATTTAGTTTCACTTATGCTATGAATAAATGCGAAAAACATTTGATATATTAAATAAGATTTTATTAGTAATTAATACAAACTTTAATTTTATTTTAAAGTTAGAGAAATAAATGAAAACTATTTGATAAACGTATGTCTGTTTGTGATTCCACTGCTCGTTGAGTCTAATGGAGTAAATATCAAAAATAATTGATTTAACCAAGGTTGAGTTATATCAATCCTAAGGCATATCATAGCCTTCAATGATTAATTCATAGAAGTCTTGCGTTTTTATTAAAACAAAAAATTATTGAATTTAATTGCAGTTTTGAGTTGAGATGAGAGAGCAAGTGATGCAACAAAAAGCCAAAAGTGAGGCCCTGGATGCCATGCGCGCAAGCATCGGGTGCCTAAATTCTGGAGCGTAAGGCAGTAGAGAATATTTGGTCTTCTTTTAAATCATTACCACTGAATCTGTGCCAAAACAAAGTGGCCTTTCGTATGAATTCAATAAACGGTTTCAGAGTTTTCTTTTCTGACAAAAATCTTTTTTCTGTTGTTTTCGGTGAAGTATTTGACAAATAATGTGATCAAAACTTTTTTATTTTATTCAATCAATTAAAACAAACGATTATTCGTTAATATTATTGAGTTTTTCACATAAATCTCAATATTTGTGGATTTGTTCAGTCACTCAGACAATAGAGAAATCTTTTGCTGATATCTCTCTTTCAACTGATTATTGTTTTTGACAGCAAAACGTAAGTTATATTCAATTAAATTAAAAACTCATATGATTTTATATTTTGACTTTTTTTTGTCCGAAACAAAAATAGATGAAAAAGTAGTGAATATTATTTGAGTTAAATATAAATTACATTTATTTTTGACATAATATAAGCGTTTTATTCACTCAACGCCTCTTCACTTCAGTTTAGATTTTTTCAACAAAAATGAAATTTTTTAGAGTTTTTTCATCAAAATATAAATAAAATAATTGTTTTTAAGATTCAATTCAATTGACGTTTTATTTATCAAATATTTATAAAAACAGTTATAAAATATTTTCTCGTTTTCAGTGCTTTGCAAATAAATATATCCTACTTTGAAGAAAGGTATTATTTTTGTTAACAGTTGTATTGTTTTTGGTTATAAAATCAATTTCAGTCACAGTTTTATTGTTTAATTTAAAATAAAACAAATCTTTTCATTAAAAGATTGATTTTTATTGAATTTTATTGAATGAAAAAGTTTAGAGAAAAGCAATGAAAGCAGAAAAAAACGTTTTAATCGACTAAAAGCTAATTTATTTGAATTATTTGCACCAAATTTGACCAAAAATGACATAAACTTTCAGAGGTTTTGGTCTTATCTTGGACTTAGTTTAGACAATAAATATTACTATTAATTGTGTGATCGATAGAAATGAGAAGAAATTCACATAAAATCTATATTTTTATTATTACTGACATATCATAGACAGTGATTGTGTGGACAGTGATTGGCTTTCATTGTCCGACAATTTATTTGCGAGAAAACCCATATTTTTATCTCCGATTCTTCTTATGTAACAAAAAGCCATTCAATGGTGTTATCAGTGATACAAATAAATTATTTTTTCTTCTGCTGTCAATACCTTTACATGTCTTCAATAATAATTGGGATAATTGGGTCTAATTTACAGTTATTTTCAGAGTATTTCACAATCTTTGCAATCGATTTGTGATAATAGATGTGAACTAAAAACAAGTGAAAACCCTTTTCGCTGAGTTGTCTTTCCTCGCACTGTCTTTAACAGCATTTTTTCAATTTCTCTCTAATTAAAGGAATTAATGAATTCAACGATGAATTACACGATTCATAGAAATATTTCAGACATTGATCTGGTTCAATATATGGGGCCCGTCAGAGACCCCCTGTCCACTGTCATCCCAATGACTATAGTCTATGCCTTAATCCTGTTGACCGGAGTGGTGGGCAATATGTGCACCTGTATTGTGATTGCAAACAACAAGTATATGCACACAGCGACCAATTATTACTTGTTCAG
>JAQGAT010000347.1:0-36449 GCA_034687845.1 Pantelozetes paolii | reverse complement strand
TAGGGTTGAGGACGAAGAGCACAAGACTGAGGCCAGTGTTGAGAAGCCAGAGGCCGATGAGACGCATACCTGTGCTGTTTATGACGACCAAAACAATAATAACAGTAATTCTAATACAGCGCCCGAAGAGACCAAAGAAGAGTTGAGTAAAGATGAGGCGAATAAAGAGGAAACGGAAGGAAAGCCTAAACAGTCCAGAGTTGAGGGCATTATTAGATATGTGCGCGAAGATGAGTGCAAACCCCCTGAACTCATACCTCCCACTCGAGTCACTGTTGTCAAAGAGCCGGAAGTGAAGGAAGCGCTGGCCGTCCGGTCGCCCGAACAACGAATTATTGAAATCGATTCCCGCGTTAGAGAACTGTTGGACGAAAAGCGAAGTATTTTAGCAAATTTGAGAGGTTTTACACCCTTTCCTACATTTCCTACCCTTCCTTTCCAAACACTGTTCATATATTTTAATCAATTTCTTGTCACACAATAGGTATTAAAGATCAATACGAGTGGACAGTTGTCAGCGATATGGGAGAGCACGACCACCTGTCCAGTACTGCACGTGAGGTGACATTCTTTGAAAAGGGTATGAATTTTGTGCTGTTTTTTGCAAACAATAATTGAATTGACATTAAATTGCATTCAAATAGCGATGTCTTTAGTCTCAAGTCTAGCGACAGAGGGTTTAACCAATGAATCGTTTGCACCGTTAGTTAGTCTTCGCGACCAAATCGACGCACTGTTGGCTCGCCTAACCGTAGAGATGGACACAAACACAGCCGACGCCGATAGCACCCTATATTTGCCGGCGTCCGACCAAAGCAGTGACGAAACAGCCGTTTATTTCTGAACTATATTTTAGTCTTTTATATAATTGTAAATAAATTTTATTTTATTTGTTGTTATTATTGAAGAAATGATTCATTCATTAAATTAATTGAAAATAAATTCAAAATTAATTATTTGTTCAAAAACTTTGTCATTCAATGCCATTCCTGTGCCTCAAGACTGCTGTCAATGTCCAGCACTGGTAGGTCTGGAAACTGCGATCACTAATAGAGACCTCTATTGCAGTGAAATGTATTTGAAATCACATTTTGTTTACAAAAAAACATATGTTTTTTGACTAAAAATTATTCAAACTTTTAAACAATTAATTGATTTTCACATCAAATATGAACTATAAATACGTGAATCACTTGAAGTGTAAATACAATCCCTCTGTTGTTGAGTATTCCTCTGCATATCAACTGTTCATTTGTGGTACTTATCAGTTGTTTGAACCACAAAATGATGAGACAATCGATGACTCAATGGTTGAGACACTGAAACGAGTGAACAATCGTTTTGGGAATCTATTGTTGATTACAAGAAGTAATGAATTGGTGGATGAGTTTGAGTGCTTTGATGGCGGAGTGTTTGACATGAGATTGATTGCCAGCAGTGGTAACGAAGAGGTGATAATCACCGCTCACTCCAACGGTTTTGCAGTCATTTATGGCATCACTTCTTCAAATAGATTGCAAACAATGAGAAGATATGAAACCAATTCAACGCTATTGACATCATTGGCCACAATCACAGACCAGACGATAGTTGTCGGCAACTCTGAGGGAACAGTAGTTTTCGTTGACTTAACCGATGAAAAGAGGAGTCAATTGTCGGTAACTAAACATTTGGAGCCGATTTGGACTCTAATTAGTCATCGATTTGAAGACAATTATCTCCTATTTGTTGGTTCCGATGACTCTCTTTGGAGAGTCTATTGTTTGCCTGAATTGAGTGCTAAAGTGTTGACACAATTGACACCAATTCATGTGAACAGTGACTCCAAAGCAGGCATTACTTCTTTGGCCACCGATTCCTCTGCAGACCCTTTGCTGTCACTTATTGTCGGATCTTATGATGAATTCATACGTTTTTATTCAATTCAATACAATTGTAGTGAAAATAAAATCAATGTTTGTTTTAAACATAAACTACATATCAATGGAAGTGGTATTTGGAGAGTGATTGTGAGGAACGACACCCTTTTGGTGTCGGGTATGTATTCCGGCGCTCATCTTATTGTAGACTCAAAAGTAGTGCAAACTTTGCAACCCTTTGGACACAAGTCTGAAGACAATAAGGAATTGATTTATGGATTAAATTGTGACAAAAGTTTGCAAAATATAATCATTTCTTCATTTTATTGCAAAAATATTTATCTTTTTATTAAATAAATTTCAAATCAAAATATTTTTCAATAAAAAAGGGGTAAAAATAAAATCAGTTTTTATTTTATTTATATTCCAATAGTTTTTTGTCTTTTAATAAAGATTTTAATGTTTTTGTGATTTACACTTTTGCTGATTGCTGTCGATTAGCACTGGTTTTATACATAGTCACTAGCGATCATTGAAAAGGTTGAACCAGGGATGGTCTTCCATATAAGCAAGGTCATTTCCATAGTTACAAATTTTATCATTTTTGCTGATATTAAACAATTTATGACACATTGTTTGAGTGACAACGCCTTTAACAATGTCTGAAAGGGTTTTAAAAAGTGGTTATTCTTCCGATTCTTTCGACCGCTTTGGCGATGATTTATCTGAAGTGTTGTTGTCTTTTATGCCATTTGAAGACTGTTTCACATTTGAGTGCATTTCAAAGCAATTCAAACGTTTAGTGTTTAATAAAATAAATCATTTGATTATTAAATATAACTATTATTTGAGTAAAATTCAAGTCAATTATAATCACTTTATTTCCGATAGATTTGAATCAATACTTAAAAAGTGTTCAAAAGTTAAATCAATTTTATTAATCAATGATTTCTTGGAAATTGAATTAACTGTTCATTTATTCTCAAGTGATTGCAAACTATTGTCTTTATGTGAACCAGATTTCAGTCAATTATCTGAAAATACAATTAAAGTATTGTTTGAAAATTTTGATACAAATATCAAAACTATTAAACTTCAGTCAATTAAACACAACAATAGATTTGTTATCGACACTTGTCCGGCGCTGACGGCACTGGAAATCTATAAATGGTCTGATCTATCGCTTCTTTTCACTTATAATCAGATTCTGTATAAGTCAGTGAAGAAGATATCTTTCTTTTATGACAACGAAGATGACAACAGAGTTAACCAATTGTTTGAATACAACAGAAATAATTTGCAATCAATTGGAGTCCAAGTGATGACTGAAATCTATATTCAATCACTTTTTAAACAATTGTCTTCACTCTTGAACTTAACTGATCTCACGATTACTTATAAACCAGATATCGATGACTTATTCGTTGAAAATTTGTCTGAAGTTTTGAGAAATTGTCAAAATCTGAAGAGAATTTGTTTAAACATTAACACAAATAAATCTGAACTTTATCTCAAAGTTTATGATTTAATGAAATATTCAAAACAACTAAAAATTTTAGAAATCTCTTCAAATAAAGAAGAAATTGATTTAGACTTCAATTCATATTCAGTTAAACACAACCCAAACATAACTCAATTGACACTAAAATGTCAAACAATTAATGAAAATTTCTTCAATGGTATTGACAAACATTTACCTAATCTTCAAATCATTCAATTAATTGAAATTCAATTCACGTCTCAATCGTTAGTATTATTGTCTAAATTGAAAGCCATTCGTGTCATACATATTGAGTGCTATAAACACTTCTCACAAATAACTGAATTAAATGTTTTGAAAATTGTTGAAAATTGTCGTAAAATTAATTCAATTTATTTATCAAATATCAAACAAACAGTGGATTTAAATGATAAACACATTTATCAATTGAAATATCATTCAAGTCATGAGGATATGGGGCTTCAAATCATCAGCGATAGTGATGGCACTGACAGTTCAGAAGCAGACGATTGTGAAGATTCTTCAGATGGATATCAGAATTCTCTTCAATATAAGATTAATGAAGAGTTTTGATATGCCATTCTTAAACAACCAAGTTCAGTTGCCATACTTTCCAGTGTTTAAATCTATAATTGATTTTATTTTTACTTTAATTATAAAATTTACAAAAAATGTATTTCAATAACAATTAAAACAATAATTATATACTAATAGCCGGGTCTTTGACTGCAATAAAACTTTTTAGAAGACGTGAATCCAAACCTATTGTTGAGTTGATATTAATATCAGTTATGAATTCAAATAAAAGAGTTTTTACTGAATATTGAGTTAAAACTTACAATCAATTTGTGAGACAATGTCAGAAACTGTGCCAACAATTAGTGGTCAAATACCAGACACCATTCAATCGACAGTCAATGTCTCAAAACCTGAGATTAACAACAAAAACACTGCTTTTGATTGGACTTTGTTTGACAATAGAGGAGACGTTTTGAAGGATTTGAGACAAAAGAGAGAATTTGTTGATATAATGCTTGAGACAGAAGACGGCGGACAAGAGTTGGCACACTTTGCTGTCATCTCAGCACTGGGTAAACAATTCACTTATTATATTGAGGAACAGTTCAACTCTTCAGATGTGGTAGAAGTGACTCTTAATAATGGATTTGTTGTGAAAAAGGTTTTATTCAAAGACATCAATAAATCTGTTCTTAAGATAATAGTCGACTGTTCTTACAATGGATTCATTGTCACCAATAGTGACACAATTTGGCCATTGATTGCAACCGCAGAAAAGTATGACCTCAAAGATGTGTTGGACAGTAGTCTCACTTATCTGGTTCGTGAACTCAGTGTCCAAAACTGTGTTGAGATCTTTCATTTGGGTCTAAAACATGAACACAAACTCACGAACGCTTCCTATGCTTTCATTCGCACAAAGTTTGCACAAGTATTCAAACAATTGAATACATTTGACAATCACTTTAACTTTAATCTCATTTAACTTCAGGTAGTCTACCAGTGCTTAGACTTTCCGAAACTGACTTTCAATGAGTTGACAGCACTTATAGGAGACGATGAGCTCAATGTCCGAAACGAGAACATTGTCTTCAATGCAATCATTCTATGGATAAGTGATAACAAAGATCTGCGAAAAAACAAACTTTTGTTTCTCTTATCGAGACTTCGTTTCTCAAGATTTGAAATGTCTTTCATTGAGAACACCATTGAAAAGCACCCATTGATTAGTGCCGACAAAGACTGCAAACGAGTGGTGAATGAATTCAAATCAAAATACCATTCCTTCACAAAAAGTAAATCAAAAAATACTGAAATTATTTCAGAAGTTATTTGAATTTAATTTTTCAACAGAAAAAGACGGAAACGGTTTATACGTAGGACTGACTCCCGACCCAATCAGACCTCGCATTCCTTACGAGATAGGGGTGGCGTACGGGGGTTGGCAGGAAGGCATACCCTCTACTATGATGGAGATCTTTGACAACAGAACTAATCGATGGTTTGATTCAAAGCTATTTCACGACTGTCCCCGAGCTTATCATGGAATGGAGGTCTTCTTCACCAAAATCTTAAACCCTTTAAACAAATATTTATTCACTTTAACCCCTTATATCAGGTGATCGATGGCTTAGTCTATATGATCGGTGGAACCAATGGCACAGAAATACTGAAAACCGTTCAGTGCTTTAATCCAATCACTAAGAAGTGGTATGAAAGGTGTCCTATGAATGAACAGAGATGTTATGTCAGCACTGGTGTCATCGATGGTATCATATATGCAATGGGAGGACATAATGGCAGACAACGGGTGAAGACGTGCGAGAAATACGACACAAATGCCAATCAATGGACAGCCTTTGAGGACATGAATATGTCTCGGAGTGACGCCAACGCTGCTGTCCGGCACCGGAAGATATATATTGCCGGCGGACTCAACGACCAGTTGATTGAAAACACAGTAGAAGTCTATAATCCAGACGACAGGACCTGGAGTTTCATTCAACCGATGGCTAATCCGAGGACTAGTCTTGGGTTCGTGTGCTTTAATGACTGTCTTTACGCCATCGGAGGTAATAATGGTATCGAAAGACTCAGAAATGTAGAGAAATATGACTTTAAGCTCAAGACTTGGATTCCTGTGTCGGACATGAAGTCGAAGAGAAGTACTTTCGCGACGGCTGTCATAGAAGACCAGTTGTATGCCATCGGAGGCTATAATGGTATGAAATGATCACTAATTTGATCGCAATTTCATTGAACATCACTTTCAGGTCAAACACCGATCGCTTCCGTTGAAAGATATGATGAAATGCAAAACGTTTGGACAGAAGTAAAGAGTCTTAAACACGACAGAAGCGGTTTGGCTGTCAGTGTTGTCAGAGGTCTGTCCACTGCTATTGATTACACTTACATTGGACTCAACACTAAAAAGTGTAAAAATAGCAAACAATTGATTACAAAGAAAGTGAAAACAAGTAATGATTTAACGGATAATGAAATTGATTTCAACTGAAAGTGTGAATAAAATTCATTCAAAACTTTTCACACATTTCTTGAAGTATTCATTCATTTAATAAACAAAACACAAAATATTATACAAAAAAATGTTTCAATGAATGAATGAATGAATAAATTAATGAAAAAAATGTCAAAACTATTAAAATATTATCACTTTTTTGAACCAAAAATATGTAATCTTTGGTTCAATTGATTCCTAAACTTCTTGAGTAAAGCTGTGTTACGTTTGGATATAATACTCATATCAATGGCCAACTGATGAGTGGATGTCTTCAGCGATGAGTTCTTACTCGAGAAGACCTGAATCTCTGTCTCAAGACTTCTCTTACTTTCCCTGAGTTTTGTGTTTTCTTCAATCAATTCATTGTTTTTCTTCCGCTTTTGTGTCAAAGTATTCAACTCTTCATTCAATCCATTGATCTCTTCTTTGAGACGACATTCCTCTTGAGTCCAATGGACACACATTTGTCGCCAATCATTGCTTTTGCTTTCAATAAGTGATAAATTGTTTTCAATAATAGTTTTGAATTCAAACTCAAATTCATTTGATTTGGTATTGAATTCAAAGTTCAAACGACTATTAAAATCAATAAATTGTTTATAATTTTCAGACTTTTTGACACTTTTTGTCAAATTTTTAAACAATTTTTTCTTCATTTCCTCAAAACTGATGTCTAATTCACACAAAGAGATGGTCTTTGAATTGATTTCATCTCTGGTTTCACTCAATTTGATACCAATTACCGTCAAATTTGACTGCATTTCCAATTCCTCCCCCTTTTCTTCATTAATACCCCTTTCAGTCATTGTTTACTCAAATTATTGTTTATTTAATTTTATTTTGAAAACAAAATCTGTTTTTGTTTTTCAAATCATTTTTCATTGAATTTAAACACAATTTCATTGTTTTCATACAAAACGTCAAAATAGAGTCACAACTAAACAACGTTACGATTATTTCAATACTTTCCTCATCAGTTCAGACATCTATTTCGCACTACAAATCAATTGAGCATGATCATTTCCAAGTGAACATGATCATTTCCAATTGAGCATGATCAATTCCAACTTCAACTATAGATTCTAGTGGTATAAATTAAAAATTATATTAAATGTGAAATTATTTTATAATTACTTAAATTTAATTCTAAATTTCAATCCTAGAAAATATTTTCAAATCCAAAGACCCAGGTTTGTTAAAGCATTTCATCATGAACAATTTCAATTAATATGACCACAACACACAAACTTAATCCAAATAGCAATAAATAAAATTCATGGTTTGTTTGTGCGAATAAAATATTTTCATATTTAAATTGTTCATGGTCATTAACTTCAGAAAAAACAGTATTTTTATTATCAATCATGAAATTATTGGTCCATTTATTAAATAACCCAGATTGCTGTACAAAACCAATTCTGTAAATAAATTCATTTACTCAACTGAATTATTCAAACATATCTTACAATTTATTCATATTTCTCAGCTTGCTCAGTTTAGTAGATGTAGTAAGTGGAATAAAATGAGGATTATAGCCCCCACCATATTTTGATATATGGATAGTGCTTAAAACGTTCTTATATTTACTCAATTTATAAATACCAGCAAGGTTAAATTTTAAACTTGTTTTTTCGTCAACCAAAGCAGAATGACCCTGTGATAAATTTGAAACCAATTCTAAAATAGATTTGTTACTCATGAAGTAATCTAAGTTAAATGGCTTTTTAGTATTATTATATTTAGAAAATTTAAATATTGGATCTGTCTTATATCCTGTTATTATGACTTCCTTGTGCTCAAATAACTCATCCCAGGAATCAATAACCCGATCGGGAGTTACCCTCACCATATCATCCAGAATAAAGTTACAGAAATAAATTTGAATCAATAGAATCGCCAAAAGCCAAGAAATTAATTGAAATTTAACATGGACATTCTCAACTCTCAATGATCTAGGTATAGTTTTCGATAATAGAAGACTCGAGTAATTAAAAATATTTTGAATAAGACTAAATGGTGCTGGATCATTCATTGAATTGAAAACGGATAATACTATTATTGATAACAACACTAAAAAATTGAAATATTTGTCAAATCGTTTAAAATAAGGGTAAAAATCATCTCTGTTTTGACGTCTAATGTATGCGATATGACTTAAATCATGGAAACCCAAGAATGAAGTCCAGGTGAAATCAATTTCCATTTGTTTACCAATGTTTAAATAAAATGTAATGCCATTAATATCCATTGTAAAAGCAATGAAATCAGGGGGATCTTCGCTAATTTGTGCTAAACCTTCAAATTCATTTACGATGGGTCCAATAAGTTTTAAGCTAAAAAGCAAGTTAACAATTGCACTAATATTTCTACTAGATTAATTTTGTTTTATGATTTTACCTTGTTTTGAAATAAATCGCATATTCTTTCAATAACAACATTATTGTACCACAAATTGAAATGGCATTAAAACTGTTATTGAGGTGACGGGACATATATGTGATAAATGGAGGCATAATAGCAGGAAGAAATGAAATTGTCTCATTGTGTGTTAATGTAAAGTTTCTCATCAATGTGACTTTATCAAACTCAACACAGGATCTTGGTAACATTTTCAAATATTTCAGATTTTAAAAAATCTGCACAAAATTTAATAGGAAACTAAACAATCTTGTTCAATTTCATCAAATATCATATTAATTTGTAAAACAATTGCAATATTTTATATAAAATATAATTGAGCTGACACAAATATATTTAATAAATAATATAACAATTGAATTAAATAATTTTGTTTATTTCCAAATCCATCACTAGAACACCATGGTGATCTATAGACTATATTATAAGTTCAATTTAACAAACCCTTAATTAATTTCTTTGTATAATAAAATAATCAGGATTAATTTGCATAAATCTGTATAAAGTTAATTATATTCTCTATTAAAAGTAGTACCAAGGACACCTAAGGACATAATACAAGAGTAAATAAATTCTGTATCACTTGATATCGATTTCTAGTTTTAAAAGTTTATTTCATTTGCAAAACAACACTAAATGTTAACACAATTGAAGTTAAAATTAATGAAAATATTATTTCCTGAAAAGTCCATACATTTTAATCATATCTTTGTCTTTAATGTGCAATACCTTGCTTACAATCCAATCATTTTCCACTCCTTTCACATAATGTCGTATAAATCTGAAGACAAATACAGAAAAACAATAATTAAATACAAATTAAACACAAAATAAATGCAAAACTGACTCATAATTACACAAAACTTTGTTTTCCATATATTGTGTAAAATCAGAAAGTTTTAAGTTTTTATTATTGATTTCATTACTAATTAATTGTTGAAAATCTGGTATACAGTCGTAAACAACAAATATCTTCACAATCAGTGAATCATTGGCTGAAAAACAATTTCATTTGAATTTAGTTTTCATTTCTTAAACATTAAATCAGATCTCAGTTGACATTACATTGTCTTTCAATTTGTATATCATATGGAAAGCAGAAGAGAATGTCTTCCACAGAGAGTCTTAGCCTTTGTTTCTCTTCTGAAGAATAGTTTTTCATATTTTCATTGATCTCTTCGTAAGCCTTGAGAGGAATGGTAGACAAAAATTGTTTCATTACTTGAACTACAAATTGTTTTCAATACTCAATACCTCTTTAGTGAACATATCTTTGATGTCTTCAATGTTATCGTTTGACAAATTGCTTGATATTATAGATAACGCCTAAAGAAGTGGAAGAATATTATAATGTATTTATGGATCAGTTGTTTGTATACCTGTTTAGCGCCGGCTATAAAACTCTTGAGACTGAAGTCATTATCAATGAATGGCTTTAAATAGAAATGAATTAATAAATGGTTTTTCACTGAATATATAACATTTGGGATCCCTTTTGGCGTAAAACTCATGAGTTGTGGTAAACTATAACTGCATTTGTCTTTTGATTCATCACTTGTTGACAAAAGTCTTGTATTTATTATTGAATTACTTTTTGGCAATGAATTCAAAACCACTTTATTATCAATTGTTTTGAGATAATTGAAACCATATTTATATAATTTACTGAAATTTTTAATTGAAATCATTTTAAAACTAAATTTAAACACAATTTCATTGACTGTAAACACAATTGAAGTGTTGTTTCACTTTTGTTATGCTTTTGTTGTTTTGGTTTTAAATTTAGTGAAGATTTTGCGCAAAACGTCTCAAAAGTTTTGAATAACTTTTCAAAACTAAAACCATTTCACAAAATATTTCATATATTTCTTCAAAAAGGGATTAAAATATAAATTTATAAAATGATTTTAATTTCATTATTATATTATATCTTTCACAAACATAGTTTGTATTTTACCATGGTAATTAATTGGACAAATATGTACTCAATACTTACACAATATTGATGTCCTTGATCATTCCTCAATAGATTTATGCATTAAGAATATTATAAAATTAAAATCCGTTTGTATTTTGTAAAAAAATATAAAAATATTTTACAGATTTGAAAATTCTCACTAAAATCTCAATTTCAATGTCAAACTGATATTCATTTTATACAAATATAACAATAATTTTCTTGTAATTGAAGTCTTATTTCTATAAAAATTATTATTGAATTTAAAAATGAAATTATTATTTATTATTTTGATTTCATTTGTCATTTGTTTAATTGAGTGCCAAAAGGATCGGAATATTCTTAACAATGAATTTAAAGAGAAATATAAAAGTTTTGATGATTTGAATGATTGGAGAAATGAATTGAAAACTGATTTCAAAGAAAACTTAAGAAAACTTCCGGAAACTATCAAAACAGCAATCATTGAAAGGGCAGACAATGAAACTAAGATTGAATGGCAAACCCTTCTGGCAATGGATTACTTGGAGTTTAAGATCAACGGAAATAGAGACCATTACGAGGGGAAGGACTTTCAGCGACGCAAAAGGCTTATGGATTTTGTTTTGGCCGAGATTTTGGTCGACAGCGGAAAGTATTTGAATCATATATGCAATGGTTTGTGGCTTATAATGGAAGAGAGCACTTGGACGTGGCCGGCACATGTAGGCATGCAAAAAGCAGGCGTTGGACTACCAGACCCGACACAAGTGATCATAGATTTGGGCGAAGGAGAGTCGTCAGCATTTATAGCATGGCTTAGATTCCTCTTAGGTTTCAATTGATTTCATTTTTATTATAAAATACACAAACATTTAATACAAACCAATATTTTAGGCGAAAAACTGACAAAAGTTTCGCCGATTTTTGTTAAACGGATTGATTATGAATTGAATCGACGGATATATCAACCCTTCCTTCACAGTGACTTCGGATGGACGGGATTTAATGGCCAGAGAGTTAACAATTGGAATGTTTGGATCAATACTAATGTACTTATGAGTGGTTTGTTGTCAATCGATAATCAGACGGAAAGGTATGATATCATACACAGAGCTGTATTAAGTGCAGACAAATGGCTTAATTGGTACGGAGATGACGGCGGGTGTGATGAGGGACCGAGTTATTGGTATCAAGCGGGCGGTCGGTTCATACAAATGCTATATTATATGACGAGCGCCAGTAAACAACAGATGAACTGGTCTTCAAACCAATTGATCAAAAATATCGGTCATTATATCTATGATATGCACATCGATAGCGATTACTTCGTTAACTTTGCCGACGCATCGGCCAAACAGGTACCCGACCCTACATTGGTCTTAGGATACGGACAACTGTTTAACGACTCAGTGATGAATGGCTTCGCATCTTATTTATACGCATTGGACGGGAAGGACAAGTACTATGCAAATGACGCTCAATCAGGAAATTTGCATCAATTTTATCAACAAATGACTGCATATTCCTCATTGAAAAACATTGCACCCAAAGCCCCACAACCGGCTCAGTCATGGTTTCCAGACTTACAAGTGATTACATTGAGAGCACAAGAGGGTTCAGGGAAAGGGTTATTCTTAGGGGCAAAGGCGGGAACTAATGGTAAGAAAACTTCATTTATTTTCATTAATTAATGTTTGAATGAAATTCAGGGGAAAGTCATAATCACAATGACGTCGGAAACTTTGTTATATATGTCAACGGATTGCCCGCTATTATAGACATCGGTGTCGGCACTTATACCAAAGAGACATTCAGTGGGGACAGGTATAAGATCTGGACAATGCAATCCCAATGGCATAACACCCCAACCATTAATGGTGTCCAACAAAAGGAAGGCTTACAATATACTGCACATAATGTTAAATACAGTCAGTCGAGCACTGGTGGAGAGTTTGTGGCAGACATTGCCGGTGCTTATCCTAAAGAAGCACATGTGCACAGTTGGGTCAGAAGTTTGTCTTTCAATAGAAATTCAAATTCAATTAATTTAACCGAAAGTTATATTTTGGAGAAATTTGTTGATCCCTTGAAAATACATTTCATAACTGCTCTCAACATAATTAATGACCAGAAAAGCGGAGGTTTAGTGCTAAGCACTGGAAACGTAAAACTTGTTATGAGTTTTGATTCAAAATTATTTGAAGTGAAAGTAGAAGAGCATAAAACAGATGACCCGAAGCTCTCACATGTTTGGGGAAGTCATGTCAATAGAGTGACACTCATTTCAAAACAAAACAAATTAGTGGACAAACACTCCATTGTATTCAATGTTTAACACAATTTCAATTGAGAACTGAATTTATTTTGATGTAAACCCAAACCAAACCCAAACCTAACCCACTATTCCATACTTTCTTTGATTAAACTTCTCTTTTTGCTTGACTTTAACCAAATGTGTGGCATAAAGAGTCCTCAGCACAGGTAAGAGTGGAGACAATCGTTTCACTTGTGGTAATGACACTCTCATGAAGTCATAAGCGATTCCTATCTTCGGATTCTCATATTCCTTGTCAGGAATTATAGGTATCTTACCATACCTTCCACTAAAATGAGTCAAAACAGTGAACTTAGCGTTCATTCTTTTGCCGACATCTATGGCCTCAGAGATAGTCGAATGACACTGATCTCTGGCCAAAGACACCAATGAGTCGTCTTGTGTGGCCTCATGTATAAGAAGATCACAATTGAGTCCCATTTGTATCAATTGATCGCTGGGTTCGGCATCTCCTGAGAAGACAAGTGTTTTGTTGTCATTTGTATACAATAAGACTCCAAATGAATGCAAACAATGGTTGACTGAAATTGGTTTCAATTGTTTGAGACATAAATCATTGAAAACCTGTTTGTAATCAATATTTTCTAATTCTGTCGTCAAATACATATTATATTGACTTTCAATGTCTTCAAACCACTTCTTATATGCACTCAACCACTCGTTAAGCATCGGTGGTATGAATATAGTCAACGGTTTGTTAGTATAATAATAGTGTCTTTGAATGAGACGAATGAGTCCAATGTGATGGTCGGTATGGATGTGCGACACAAACACTGCTTTAAGTTTATTAAAAGCACTTTCAATATGAGTTGAGCCATAGTATCGGTAGAGTTGACCGGAAGTGTCTTCACCGCAGTCTAAAATGATTGACGTGTCGGCGCTTATGTTCACTAGAATTGATGATACGTTACGGTTGGCCAAAGGTTGTGCACTACCGGTGCCTAAAAACACAACTTCAGGGTAACAATCAGTTGAAACACTGTTTTCTTGTTTATCGAGTAATTGTTGTTTTAATTTCAACTGTTCTGTCATAACATCCAATCCTTGTCTGTCGTTCCCCTCATGATCTTTCAGTGCATCTTCTCTTAACAATTTCAGATCAAACTTCAAGCCATCAAAACTGATCCCTCTGTCCATCAAAGGTCTGAACACATACTGCAGTCCTGTTTGGCATTGAATTAGATTTTGTTTTTCATTTAAAGTTTGAATACTTTTATTGATTACTATTTCTTCGCTAAGAATTGGAAACACTTTTGAATCCAAAGAATTCAATTGATTTTGAGTTCTGTGTAATGAATACAAACTAAAACTCGGGTTCTGTTCGTTTAGCACCAGATGTTTAGTCTGAGCACTGAATTGTTGAAGTAATGATTGATAATCACTAGAATTTATGACAGCATTGGGTGTCATATGAACTACACATTCAATAATATCTTTGTTTTCATTCAATTCATTTAAAAATTGTTTGTTTTGTAAAAATAATTTCAAAAATTCATTTGAAGGACATTCGAGTACAACAAACCCCTGCAGGGGTTCATCAGGAGTCAGCACCTCTTCCGGATTCACTTCAACACCACTTTCCAACACTATTGACTGTCGGGACAGTAGTTTTGGTAATAAATTTCGGGGTATTTTCATATGAAAGCACTTTTCGATCAAAAGTTGGCCTAATTTTGGATATAATTTGCAAATGTATGCAATGTTTGTCTCATTATTACAATTATTACTGTTTATAACGATTGGTATTATTTCTAACGATTTGTAAACTAATGGCTTATTATTGAGATTAAAGTCGTTTAAAGTAAACTCAGCTTTCGTTAGCTTTTGGTCAAAATAAGTGATAAAATCCTTAAGTTTTCGGCAATTAATTGAATTAATGGCAAACCGTTTGACTCCGGCGTCCACTTCACTCAATAGTAGTCCAGAAATACCCGAAATATTTCGCCATTTGTTTGAAGTCATGAATATATTATTGAGTTTTGATATTTTTAACCTTTAATTGAAAAGTCAGTAAATATTTTGATTATTGTAATCATAGGACAGTTGTCTCACTTGTATTGAGGGATCAGTCGCTGTACACCTTCGCCGCAATTAAATAGATATAGCTTTTCATCGCAGGACAGACAGACAGCACAGGGATTAGCATCGGATCCGTTGCCGATCACATGAAGACTAGTATTGATTAACTCATCTTTCGGTGACTTTTCACTAAAACTACTGCTGTTTGTGGTAAACCTCTGACAAACTGATCCCGATATCAACTGATTTAAACTATAACTCAATTTGAGTCTAGTTTTCAATGATTTGCACAAAAAATATGAAAACATTTTAAACTTTAAAAACAAAAACTGATTGAAAACACAAGACATGTGTTGACAGGCGTTGCCATAACAACAGTAAACACAACACAAACACATTGTTTATGACTTTTGATTGAAAATCACAACAAAATTGTCTTTAAATTAGTCTTTGGTTTGAAAACACAAAGCAATCAACGATTGAAACAACGATTGAAACAAATGTCAAATCAATCAAAATCTCGTTTTGAAGTAATTGATGTCCAAAACAATGGCGAATGTCTTATAGCCTCCTTCAGAGACGAAGACCACACTCTGGCCAACGCTCTCAGGTTTGCATTTGCCGACAATTAAGGGGTATTTTGTGATTAAAATCAATTCAATGTATTCCTCAACAGATATATGATTGTGAAGAACCCATGCGTGAAGTTCTGCGGCTATTCTATGCCTCATCCAAACGACAACTTATGTCTTATGCAGATCCAGATGTCTTCGGGACTGCAGGCCATCGAAGCCCTGGAGAAGGGGTTCAGAGATCTCATGGATTCGTGTCAACACATAAAACAATTGTTTAGTAAACGGATCGATGAGTTCAACAAAAATAAGGGTTAGGTTTGGCAACAAATTCAGGGGTTTTTCGCCAATAATTATTTTAATTCACTTTTCATTGCATTTCATTACAATTTGATTACAATTTGATTACAATTTGATTACAATTTGATTAATGGTTTCAATAAATAAATAATTTATTCAAAGTTTTTCAACAATTAATTGATTTCTTGTGTTTGTGTTTGTGTTCAGGGTATCAAATGAAGGGTACTTTTAGTTTCAATTGAAATGCATTTCACTTAACCTCTAATAGAGGTCTCTATTAGTGACCAAACGTTTTGCTCTGAAACTCAGTTTTCATTGCGTTTTGTATTAATGACTGAAAAGCACTCAAAACTGAAATTAATTTTAATTTGATTTTAATTTCAATTATTTCTTCAATTAATTGATAACTCATTTGAGTTGAGGACACAATGAGTGGACAGTCGACCAGTGGTGCCAACAAAATGGCGGATCGGATGAAGAGATTACGAGATTTACACCAAAAAAGGGTATTATTTTTGAATTAATTTTAATTACAATTAAATGATATATTGTTTGACATTAAGACCGAAGCGAGTCGTCTGAACCACAAAGAAGTGGTCGAAGAGAACCGAAGACAACAATTGCCCACAAATTGGGATAAAAGACAACAATTGGTTGAATACAGACTCAACGAAGAGACGGCTAAACAAAAGGCTGAAGAGTTGGGCGAAGACTACGAGCGGACAAAACTGTTGGACATTCAGGCGGACGACTCCGAGCGCTGGCATCGGAGACGTGACGCCAAACACAATCCCGACCCCGGATTCAGTGACTACGAGGCGGCCACCGCTCGTCAGTACAACCGACTGACCAAACAGTTTAAGCCAGACTTCGAGGAATACCAGAAGAATAAGCAAACATTGGGTGAAGAAGTGTTTTACGCCAATCAAAACACACTAATCCATGGCTCACACAAGGACTCCAAACAATCCATCGATCGGATGGTCGAAGACCTCAACAAACAGATCGATAAGAGATCTAAATATAGCCGAAGACGTCGTTTCGATGACAACGCGGACATCGATTACATCAATGAGAGGAATATGAAGTTCAACAAAAAGTTGGACCGATTTTATGGACAATACACTCAAGAGATCAAACAGAACCTCGAGAGAGGAACAGCTGTTTAACCATTCATCCCATCGATTGGTCTTCACCTCAGTTGTCATTCAATTGATTCCGATTTCAAGACTTTCTTTCATTTCAAACATTGTTTTCATTTATCGTTAAAAATAACAAATGAAAACATTTTTGTCTTAAAATTAAGTCATTTTTATTGATATTTGTAATCAGTTTTTGTAAAAGTGTTTGAATTGAAGTGTATTTCAAACCAAACACGGATTCAATGATTTTTTTCTCCTTTTAATTGCAATTAAAGACAATTTTATCAAACATTTTGTTCACAAATAACTTCTCTCTTATAAATCGTTACGTCGTTTGTGAACACAAACCCTATATTAGACTACAATAATTGTGAAACTCATACCAAAGTGACGAAACACTTAAAACACAACCCTTTGGTAAGCATTGGGACACAAATCTATTTAAAGCTATGAAAATCTCATTTTAATTGACTTTGATAAATGCATCAAGGTACTGTATAACAAATTGATATAATCTGCTGAATGAATTTCCAAACAATTATTATTTTACAGAATATTTAAATTATAATTTACATTTCATGCCAATCTATCCTGGTGATATATCACCCCTACCCCTCCCATTCCCCTCATCAGAGATCTTAAAGTTTTTAATATTTATTGCAAAATTCAGATCTATTTATAAGTATTTGTGTATTAATTGAAGGAAAAACAAAATCTTTACATAAAATATCATTATTTAAAACCTTTATTGACTTTTGTCGGCATTTCTGGCGCTTTTGTGTCAATATTTTTACAATTTCTAAAGATTTTGCGAAAAATCCATAAAAACATAATTATATTTAACTTCTCTTACATTTGAAGCAAAGAAACAACAAATTGAATGAAATATTTATTGAATACAAAACAACTGTTTTCCCCGTAATTAACATTTTTTTTTATTTAAATTAAGAAAACCTTTAAAAACAAAATCATTTTTAATTTATTACACAAAACATTGGTTACTATTAATAGTGTATTAAATAATGTTTTAATGAAAAACAAAAAATATTTTCTGAGATTTTCCATAACTTCTTATTAAATTGATTGCTATTTGTCTAAGTTATGTAACTTTTACACTGTGCGTATAACCAAGGATCATTTGCAGGGTTTTGCACATTTTCCTACTCTGCAGCTGAAAAATAAGAAATGACTTAACTTTCAGGAATTCCTTCAGTCATGAAATGGGAATATTTTTGCAAATAACCTTGTAGACAATAATTGAGTCTTCTATTTAATTGAGCAAGTTGAGAAAGTTGAAAAATCACTTTCGATAAGATTTTCATATTTATATAATTATCACATCAAAAGTGATTTTATATTCACTCAAAAAAAGCTTTAGTCATCTAAAAGTAAAATCTTTTCTGTCCGTCCAGTGAGGAAACGATAAATCCCTTACTCACATCCCTGGCCATACAGTCCATACAGCAGTCATATAAATAATTCAGTAATTCATGAGTGAATCACATAATTCTTGTCTTTATTATGTTTGAAGGAATGACTGCACGACTGATAAGACTATTAATTCAATTATTGCATGAAATATGAGTTCAAGTTATTTATCACTGAATTTGTGTTTAATATTGAATTTAATTTTCAAATATAATTCAAATCTCTTCTGAAATATTGAATTAAAATGATATATTTTGCATCATTTTTCTTGCAGGGGAGGGCTATCACTGACTTGTGAGCAGCTGTTACATAGACATTGCCTAACTGTCAGACATCGACAGCCAGTCCTGCTATGCATTGGTGTCTAATATAAAAATTTGATAAAATTAACAGTAATTCAAATGCAAAGGCATATTCTGACAGGCCTTCAGATAAACCCACTGTTTGTAAACTCTATGGTAAAGTCATGGCATCTGCTGTTTGCACCGGTATTGGTATTGGTATTAAATTCTTTAATTCAAAAGCCAATACTAGTGATAGTGAACTGCCTTTCAGTTAACTGTTTCCTCAGTTACCGATAAAATACCTTAAGTTTTAAATATATTTTCATTTTTTTAGGTTTTATTTGAATATTGAATAAAAAAGACTTTAAATTTTGAACTCATATATGAAACGCACGGATAATGTAATAAAATATCCATTCCTTTCACTAAAAGATATAACTTTTGACTAATATTTTATTCAAAAAATACAACTCTTGTGTAAAATAAAAGTATTTCTTTCAAAGAGTAAGTCATTTCAGTCATAGAAAAGATGTTTTATTGAATATTCAATAAAAGAGGAAATGCTTTGAATTTTTCTTTAGTATTCATCAAAAGGTTTGGTATTTTCTATGTCAACACAGAAAACCCCTAAAACTCAGGGAATCTTCACTTTGTTTTAGTCGACGACAAAACAGTTGAGACTTTTTCTGAACATTTTTTGGTCTTAAACTCATTGATGCGGAAATGCATTCAAAGTTGTTATACATTTCAGTCTTTTTTCTGCACTTTATTTGAAAAATTAGGCAAATCTTTCATTTTGTCATAAGATTTCAAAATATAATTAGTTTTCAACAAAAAACATCAAAAATATCATTAATTTCTGTAAAATAATCGCAAATTTATTCCGTTATTCAAAACTAGTTTTCAAAACAAATGAAATTACAAATAAAATTAAAACTTATTTTTCTGATTGAAAGTTGTCTTGTGTTGAGAACTGGTATAAAGACCACTGTCTCCATAGCGACTGATGGGGAGATACGGCGGCACAGGGCTGTCAGAGACTACCAGCGCTGACAAGTTGTAATTCTAGTGTAGTTTGTGTTCACCATTCAGAGTAAAAGACTGGTTGTGTTGAGTCTGTTGACGATGAATATCACTAAATGTGGGTTCAGTTCATACAATAGGCACTCTATTGGCAGCTGTGCTTCCAGTTTTGTGTTGTAAAGAGCGATAGACACCAGTGCTGTGCAATTCTTGTATCTATTAGAGCACAGGCATAACAAACTTAATTTTGAACTTCTCATTACATAATGCTTTGGCTATTGTTGTCATTGAATAATAATTAAAAATTATGTGAAAGTTGTTTAAAAACTGATAAAAACTTTTTTTAGTTCATGTTTTCAATCACTTTATTGTATTAAGTGTTCAGACTATTAATGAATTTTTATATAAAGACTCAATATTTTTGTACAAAAGACCTGAAAACTCATTATTAAGTGAATTGAATTGTATTTTATATTTTGATTAACATTTTGTTCACTTTCTTCAACACTAATATCACTTCAAAACTGTTGTAACAAAAGATTAATAACAAAAAAAGTCTAATCAGAAGTTGAAGAATAAGTGACACAATTGGGTGCGAAAAACACTTCAGACATAAATAAATCCTCAAAATCTAAACCATCTTCTGATTCAATGGGACTCTACATGAAAACTACTGAATCTACTCATCGATCGCATCATTAATTAAAAGTGAGTTTATATTCAAATATTTATTTTCTTTTAATTTATTTCAAAATTAATTGTATTTTCAATACTATTGACTCAAAAGAGGTTTTCATCCAATAATTGGTTAAACCTTTAAAACAAATTTTGTTTCTATAGTATTAAATACACATAAATAGAAATAAACCCTGAATTGAATGAAACAGAATATTCTGTACACATGAGCGCAAGTATATAAACCAGTGCTCTATATATTCTGTGAGAATCTGTTTCTATGTGTACACAAAGTCACTCTATTCTGGAATAAGGGCTCAACTGATCAAACAATTTGCTCACTATTTACTAAAATATGTGTTCAAACTGTTTAATGAAATCATTGTTTTTTGACATCAATTTTGTTGAATAATTCAATTCATCGTTAAATCTATTTATTTCCTGTATTTAGGGTCTGTTTCTCAAACTATTTCTTAATTTGAAATCAATTCAAAGATTTGTATCAATAGTGGACTAAAACAAACAGTCGTTCCCTTATTAAGAAAGCGATTCTTGGATTCTGTGCTTATTCTCTGCTCACTTTATATATCCGTCTATTTTATCGATTAGACTATGATTTGACCCAATTTTGGGCCTGAAATTCAAAATATATTTTTCATACGATTCTCAGAGGAAAAACAGTTTCATTTGAAAATCAGTTCTTAAGCTCTGAAAACAAACCTTTAAAATGTTATTCAAATGAAATATATATTAGATTTTTATCCAATATTTCCATTTCAGGTATGAATTCAATGAATTTATATTTATTTTATGTTTAATGAAATAAAAAAGCTTTTCATACAATAGCTGTGCATATATTGAACGCCTCTTCATATCCAGGACTTAATCCCATTTGATTTGAATTTCAATTAATTTTTGTTTAAAACTTAAATAAAATAAAAAATTATTTTTTTTTCTTCAATGCCTTCAAGGTTTCAATGCAAGAGAAGTTAGAAAACATATTTTGATACTCAAAGAGATTAGTGAATGAAATGCTTTTCATTATAACAAACGACAATCAAATGTTATAATTGTTTTATCTTTTCATTTAATTAATTTCAAAATTATTACTATATTTTCTCACAAATAGTTTCTCCAGTTTTTGAAGTAGTTATCAGTGTTTGCGTCAAAGATAACATATATTTTAATTGAATTTTGATATTAATCGCAAACTTCTGGATAAATTCAAGTTTGTTTTTCAATCAAAAGACTTTATACAAAATTTAAAACTCATTTTTATAATAATAATATCAAATACTTCTCGTCTGTCTGTCTGTCAGTGATCTCTAATGTGTTTATTGATTATTCTAATGAACCCCTGATTATAGTACCGTTTTATTTGTAAACAAAAATAGTGAAGATTTTTATATCTTTAATCAAAAGCCATAAATCATTGACAGAATTGATGTCAGGATTTGATGTAATGAATGAAAATATGCTTTTATTTTAGTTTCAATTTCTCTGCTCTTATGAGCAATGCTTTTAATAATGTCTTCAAATGAGATCTTTTGATCGATTGAATCAAGAGATTTGAAAATTGTTATCAAAATATATCAGAATTTGAATTTCAGTTCATTTTAATCGATATTTTTCTCCCAAACAAATCGATAAACAACTCAACCTTTCCCTTGTGTTGAATCAATATTTTTGTATTAGTTTTCAATTATAACTGGTTTTTAAAGCAAAAACTTTTTTTAAAATATAATATATTTTTCACTCATTTTTTCAAAACTAACAAAATGTCAAATATTTCTCAATTCTGAGTGTATTTAGCAATTGATTGAATTGATATCTAATGTGAAAAATGTGTTTCAAAATATATAAACGTCTTTATCGTTAGAGATATTGAACTAAAGATATAGTTTTTGATTAAAATAAAATAATTTTGTGCTCAAAATCAATAATTAAAATAAATTACTTGTAATTAACGATAAATTTGTGAAATAATTAGTGTTTGAAGAAAAATACAATACAATTAAAGTAATACTGAAATAATAACAAAAACAATAAATTAAGCTTGCACGTTTAATATAAGTATACAATGAAAATACAGTTTAAGTCATACCATTGGCTGTAATAATGGTTTAATTCAAATGAAAAGCTATTTTTTGCAGATGTTTGGCATGACTTTCAATAAAAATAAAATTATAATTATAGGAATAAAAACATTTCAATTGAATGACAGATAAAATAATGATTTCATATAAAAATCAATGAAAAAAACTAATTTTGATTTTTATTAAATAAAATCATTAGATATTTGTAATCATAACACAGAATAACATCAAAATTATGTTTCAATTGCTTTTCAAATGCATTACTTTCGACCCATTTAGTGACCCATTTGTCCATATATAGGGTCTATGGGTTAGGATATGAAATCAGATTAAATGTACTGCAAAATGAGATCCAATTTTGAAATTATGGTCAATTGATATTAGTTTGCAATCAAATCATCTGCCATTCCTCCAGTGCTTTATCAAAAAACTGTATTACAATTAGTTCTGGCAATGCATTCATTTATTTCAGTATTCTTTGGCCCAAAAAATTTGTTAAACCCCTAAAGAAAAGGTGTTTTTTTCTTCATCAATAATACCAGTATTTTAATGATTAAAACCTCAAATCATATGTTTATTCTTCAAACGATTTTCAATTCATTTTTTAGATTTTTTTTTGTTCAAAAACTAACAAAAAAATATTAAACCCTTTAGAAACAAGAAAACCATAGACACAGAGCACTTGTATATTAACTGTAATACCCTTTTCGTAACCCAATAAAAGTTTAATAACAATTCACTCAATAAACTCAATATTTTATTATCAAATCCCATGACATTCAAACATATTTTGCTGACTCTTAAAACGATAATTAATTTCTGTTTTGTTGTATAAAAAGGTAAAACAGTTTTAATACAAAAATCAATGAACAGCTCATTCAAGTCAATGGTATTTCAACGTCAGGTTATGATTCAGTAGTCTTTGGGAAAACAATAAAATTGTTTTTAATATAACTTTTTTCTCCCTTTTATTACATTAGAGACCGTTTTTATACATTATTAGATCAAATACCGTATAAATTGTATACAACTTGTCTCCCATTCCTCTCTAGTCTACTGTTTCATTGCTAGTGGCGATGAATTTTTTCTCTCCAACAAAACTAATCGTTTGGTTCCCATTATTCTCACAACTGAGGACTGACTATAATTTTTTTGAACAATTAATTAAACTTCTGGTGATATTCCTGAGCCCTTAGCACAGGATATGCTGTTGGAGTGGCCGAGAGTTAAGTCAATCACTCATTTCCGTCATATCTTTCGTCCAGACGTTATATGGTATATAAAAGACCTCTCTTTCTCACAAAAACTTTTGCTATCATTATATGAATTACAGTCTAATATAAAATAGATATCAAAACACTTTTAGTCATATATTTTGCTATAACTATACGAAGAGATAATGTTTTTGACGTTTTAGTCACGCATTGCTTACTCTTTACTGTCGGACAAGAACTTAATGCCAACACAACTACTGTCACACAAAACAACTAATAATTTTGATTTCATGAATAAAAACGCGTTTTCTTATCAAACAATTGTTTGAATCGGTATTTGAAGCCTAAAGTATTGAGTCAAGTGTCAGAACTGAAGATTAAGATTGTCATCCGTTCCCCTAAAACATACTGTCTCTCAAAGTAGGTGTGATTCTGCAGTCAACACATGAAATATCAATTCAATATTTTATGAGAGAAAATGTCATTTTATAGAAAGTTATAGAAAATTGTTATTCAATTCACAACTGTTTTGATGAAAACAACAGTGAAAGTGCTGAAAATGAATTGATAGTAAACAATGTTAGCTCAAAAATATTAGCAATTTTTATATCCAATACATTTGTCAAATATCTCCTCAACTGATGTATTGATAGTATGTTTAAACATCTGCTTATTTTCCAAATACAAGTCGTCATAACATAACATAAATTGATGTTTGGATTGATTTTTGACAAAACATTTTAATAGACTTCCGATTTGTTCCCTATTTTGCAAATCGTTTCTTCACTTCTTTGTGTAAAGTTTTGTCTAATTTTTTTGCAAACAGTTCATCAAAAGTCTGTCATTTCTTAAGCCATACAACCCATCGCTTTTGCAACTGTTGTTCATAACAGGACATAGCACTGGAAGGGAGAGAAAGACCTGACTTTTATATAATACTTGTTTTTTATACAATGAATGACAACTATTTTTCTCGAGTTTTTTAACACTCATCTGATTATAACAACCTTTTCTTTTCGTGCATTAATATCAAGACTAGAGTTGGAAAACATATATACATTTCGAGATCAGATCAAAACCTATTCAAACAGTCTTATGCAACGATCAGACCTGAGTCAGATCGGGTGCCAACTCTACTAAACACTGAATGCTAGTTAAACACCTCTTCAAACACACGAAAGTAAGAGTGAATTCAAGGTATAAACCAAATAATGAGTTCAACAAAAAATAATATACATTTAAATGGGTTTCCGCTTATCTCTCGCTTTTTTATTCAACACTAAAATGAATATTAAGTCAAACCTTAAACTATTTATTAGTATTTCTACGGAAGAAAAAAATTACAATTCAGTGAAATATGAAATAATTTTTCTTCTCTTTACTAATCAGAGATAATCACTGTTTATATGGGATTCAGTCATAAAACAGCAATTAATTCAATGATAAAAACAGGAATTAATTACCAATTTATTCATGAATTTCTTCCAAATTAGGAAAAAATGATTTTCAAAACTTTGAATTCATTTCATGTGTTTCACTGTTTCATTGAATTTGTTATTTCACTCAATAAACCATTGAATAACTTAAATGATAACACAATTTGATAATAAATCGTAATATTATTTGTGACCAAAAATCGTTGAAATAATTTTCACTAAAAGTTTTATTGATATCTTTATTATTGCTATTATTTTTAGTGCAAATACCTTTCACATCCCAGCATTGAATGTGTGTGTGTTTTAATTGATTCTTCAAATACCAGCGCGTTTTCAGAGCACAAAGAGAAATGTCTGAAAATATTTTAAGTAAAAGTAAAGTATTTTTTATTTTCCGCTAAAAATACTTCCTTTGAATACAAATATTTGTTGAGAAAAGTATTGCTGAGAAAAACGTCTTTTAATTTGTTCTTTCGCTAAATATTTTGGGTTTTGTTGTATAAAAATCTGTTTCCCATAACATAACTGTGCCCTAAGTTTTGCATTTCAAATATGGGTTGTGTTTCTCAATGAATGATAATTCTTGAAAATTGTTATCTTATTTTGAGACCAGATTTGTCTCAAATAGCACTTCCTTTTCACAAGACATTCAATATTAACACAAAGGCGGCGATAAATATGTCTAATATTTGTGATAATATTGAAGTTTTGACATAAATTAGTCTAAACTTTGTGATTAATATCTGTGAGAAATATTGCACAAACTTTTGAGAGAAGGGTTTAAATTAGATTTCATAAATAACTCCCATTCCCCTCATTGAAGCACTTATTTTATGTTTTTGGATCATTAGTTATAATAAAAATTTTCATATAATTTCATATTTCATTGAAATAATTATTTTTAATTATTTGTTTGATCTGAAAATTGTTTGTAATTTAAAACTTATTTTTTGATATTTATTTTTAACGTTTATTTTAATGACTTTTTATTTGAATATTTTGTTTTGCTCTTTCCTTATCTGTAAATTGAAATTCAATTTTATTTGTCCTGGGATTCGTCACATCATTCAAAGTGTTTGAAACTTCAAAAATGAAACCAAAAATCAAAATTAACATAAAAAATGTATGAGTTTTAAGTGAAGAAAACATTGATTTTGTTGTTGTGTTTCAAATAGTTTGAAAAAATTGTTTTTATTTGTGCTTTGAATTTGAATACACGGAAAAAGGATGTGATCCGTCGTCTGCTCTGAGTCTGTATTGGATTTAATTATAAATTCAAAGTTAAAGTCAAGAAAATTAAAAATAAAATTAACATTTGAATGAAAAATATCTGTTTCTTGACTTCAGATGAGGTATTCATATATTTGTGTAGATTTTCATAATAACTCAAAACTTCATGTTTTCTGTGTTAAAGCGTGTAATAAATTGCAATTCATTGAAATATTTTCAATTTATTTCAATCCAACGAAATATCATTCAAAACTTAAGTTCAAATATTGTATACATTTTTGGGATTAAAGCTTGAAATTCAATAAACAGTTAATTTGAAGAAATGAATAATGAATTTCAGGGTAAAAATGATTTCAAAATATTAATCAAAACCAGAATTGAAGCAAATATTCAATATTTTACTAATTTTTGAATAAATTATTTATAAACTGAGAAAATGTTTAATTAATTTATCGATAATTTTTTATTTTCTAATAACATATCAATCAATTCATTTGAGTCTCAATTTTTGGTAGTCTTTTATTATGAGAGTTGAGTTAAGATAAGAGAAAATTGATTTTCAATTCAAGTATTTTTTTTATTGAATTTTATTTCCCAAAGAAATTGTAAATATTTTTTTCGGCAAAATCTAAAAACGTTTTTGAACTTTGGTATAAATATTATCATTGAGACAGTGAGGGCACCGGCTTTTTTGGTCAGACCTTCCAGGAATTTGTGACCGTATTGTGTTTATCGCTAATGAAAAAACTGTTGGCTTTTAGTTTAAACACATTTCCGTCTAATGTCTGTCCGAAGAACTCCATTCTCCAGATGTTATCTAATTTTGCATAACATAGACCCTAACCCTAAATACAGTAAACGATTAAATAGCTATTATTTGGTGCAAAACCGTAACTACTGTTTAGAGACTGACTCTTATGTAAGACTTGAAGTAATGTTAAAATAATGTCCAAAAGCTCTATAATGAGAGCCAATGTCTGAACACAAATGCCTTTCAATTGTATATGTGTTTCGCTATTCTTCTAATGCATAGAAAGATATGATTATAATGGAGTGCTTAAGAAAGCTGGGATGACATGTCGTCAATATGTAGAAAAACATTAGTTCAATGCACTGGAAGGGCATCGGGTGTTATGTATGTGCTCTTCGACTCTGTATTTGACTATTTGTTTGGTGTGACTGCCATTCGCTTATATAGTATTGACTGAAAGCAAGGATCGCTTCTTTACATAACATTTTTGTGTTTTCACTCCAAGTGTTTGAAATAAATTGAAAAATATTTCGGGTGTTAACCATTGAGAGCACCGATAGGTTAGGGGAGTCTATGATTATATACAAAGATTGTGCTAATAATTAAAAATGCCATTCATTTGCTATTTTTAAATCACATTTAAGTAGTGTTTTTTAAACCAATAAAACTAAACATTCATTTGATATAAAAAATAATTTTGTTTTTATGTTAAAAACTTTTCAACGATTTTCTCAATCATTAAATCATAAGTTTATTAGACTTTGAATTTTTGCATAACTTTCCACTCCTTTGGATGCGATTTGTGGCCAAATTTGCAAAATTTCTTAATTAAGACCAAAATTATTATTTGCGAAAAAGCCATTCCTTTCAATAATTATGTTAATCAGGGTAAAATATTAATTGCATAATAAGAGTAAACTAAATAATCTAAGCTAACCAAGCTCCATTTCCTTGAATTTATTGCAGGGGTGTTACTGCACATGCAATTCATTAAAAGCTTAATTTTTTATTTTATTTTTCAATCAGCCCTTTGTGTTATATATTTAGACACAAAAGCACTCAATAATTATAATATTTAGCAAATCATTACTTTTCAAAACTCATTGTGTTTTCAAATATATTGAGTCATAAATAATATATTTGTTAATAAATTTGTAATCATTTTTGAAGACTAATAAAAATTCAAATACTTATTAAACAAATAAAAAAATGAGAAATCAATTGAATTTAATTAGTATTTCAGAAATGAAGTCCTAATTCTTTACTCAGAAATAACCACAAGATTATCAAAACCTGGTTATTATTTAGAAACAAAAGTTTAATAACATAACTGACCTTAAACTCAAATACCTGTGCACTAGACATATGAACAGTTATTATCATTTCATCTGAATTGTGTGTGAATTTCATGTCTAAAACAATTTGATTAAACAATTGTTTTATTGTCTGACAAACATTAGAAATAATATTTTTGCCGTCTTTTGACACTTAATTGCATTTCTCTCTCATTAAACGACAAAATAATCAAAAACTTTAAAAACTATTTATTTTTGCGATCAAAATGTGAGAAATGAATTGAAGGGAAGGCAACACCACTTGAAACCTACGGAACGAGTTTTGGTCCAAAAGTTTATTTAATGCTATCTTTTTGTGAAAACCTATTAGTTGTTAGTGTTGTTCACATTTCACTGTTTAGTCAATTGAACTTCAAATCAAGTCTTGAAGTCTAATATTGAATGTATTTCTCATTTGATTATTGTTTCATAAACCAGAAAGCGATCTAATGATCGGTGAACTGATTATATCTATAATTCCGTGCCAATAGCGTAGACCCGTTCCTCTGGACCTATTAATTATAGTCCTATTACTTACTGTTGTATATGTTATCCAATGTGTGTCTAACGAAGTCATACATTGAGAAAGTCTGCGCTGTTTTGTGGTTCACATCCGATATTACTTTCACTATAATTGCAATCATTTTTTGGCTCAAACTGTAAGTACTGTTAATGTAATCCTATTTGATATTCAATAGACAAACAAAAGTTCAATTAATTTAAGTAATAATAAAAACTGGGTTTCAGTTTAGCATAAAGTGCTCTCAAATTGAATGCAATTTTGTGTTTCAATTGTGTTTTTGTTTAGCATTTAATTCATTTGATGTGAAAATTGGTTTTTGTGTTTCAGTTGCTCTGCTTTTAAACAGATTTGCTCTTCAGTTGAGTGAACATCAAAAGTGAAAACATATTTAAACTAAAAATATATTTACATTTCAAATGATATTTGAGTCTATATTCCCAAACCCATAGCCCATAGGCTATCACACAATCACATAATATTGAGTGATATTCAGCTAAACCTTTGCTTTAAAAGGCTTTAAAACAAAGCACTAATACCTAAACTAATCGTTAAATATTTGTCGCATTATATAAAAGTCTTATTCATCTCAATGTTAATACCGTTGAGGTATTGTATTGTCTATTATCAGAGCTCATGCATGGCTGGGCTCCCCATTCCCAGTGAATCCCTGGAAAGACTGTCTCATATTTATTAAACACTAATTTATCCCAACCGTCAGTATTATTCTAATGGCATATACCCTGGTAATATACTCCCGGTTTTATTGTAGTAATGCATTCATTCCTTTCATTAGCCACTGTTGTGTTGCTCACTGTGTGCTCATAGCACTGGTAAGCACTGACAGAATGTGAATCACATAAAAACTCCGCTTTTATTATTTGAGATCACTTTTAGTGAATGTAATTCAGAGATGGAGTGAAAATGTGATGCATTTTAATGTATGAATCATTTGATCACAACTTCACTACAGTTTCCCTGAAATAAAACAAAATACAAAAAAATAGATTATTTTTCCCTCAGTTTTCAAACCAACGACTCGTTTGGACATTAATATTTTGATAACAATTGCAAAAAACTAAATAAAAGACTGAAAATTGCATTAAACTTATACTCAGATTGTATTCTTCTATAGATTTTGTCGATTCAATGAAATTATATATTTTATAAATAACAATATATAACAACTCTTTTGACTTCCGTTTCGCTAAATATCTATTGAAAAGTATTGCAAACAATGAGTTGAATAACATTTATAAATAAATTCAAATGAAAATTCATTTACAACTCGTGTTTATCGTTATCTTTTCAATTTGTTATTTATCTTAAAAGCATTGAAACGTTTAAATGAATTAAATTTTGCAATTATTAGTTGACATTCATATGAAACACAACTTTGAACTCCAATTGTATTGTATTTTTATAATTGAATTCAAATCTTATTCTTCTATTCTGTTATCAAATTTCGTTTATATTTTTTTGATTAAAATTAAGTCTAATATAAAATATTTTGATGTTTTGCAGACAAACATCAAAACTAATAATTAGTATTAACTTTCAGTTGAAATATAATCTCTTTTAGTCTTTCCATTAGTTTTATTAAACATGAAATTCACTCTTATTTATGAAAATGACTGCAAATATTATTTTATTCAAGAAATTTTGAATTTTTATCAGACGTTCAATGAATTGAATGCAAACTATTCCCCCTTTTGAGAGCATTCAAGTGATTATTAGTTTTCTTCAATGAAATATCATTTCCTTTTGAATATGAAATGAAATACTCTTTTTAATGATAATTAAAACTTTCAACAGATTTTTATTGGTTTTAATTGATTTGAAAATATTTGAAAATTAATTTTAATTAAGATTTTATGAGTCAATGAGGAAATTGAGTTCACTCTGAATAAATATTTACATCTATTGATACAAATCCTTAAAATCTAATTGCAATTAATATTCATTTGAATTGTCGTTTAAATTATAGATTAACTGCTAATCACTTAACAGTTAAGCCATTAGATGTGGTTTTCCTCTAAATATTTAAACATTTCTTCATTTCATAACCAAATTAAGTAAAATATTTATTATATTTGTGTCAATGAATTGAAAATTAATTTTTACACAAAAACCCAATCTTTTCCTACAAATCATACTTTGATATTGAGTTCAACTCAATCATTGTTAACCCAAGCGTCAGATTATATTATATTTTGAAATATTGGGGGAAATACTGATTTTTTGGTCCAAAAATGTCCCAAATTTACTAAAATAGACACAAACCTCATGTCCATCACAACTGATTTGAGTATGAATTTGATGTGTTTCTCAGTTCATGTGTTTCTCTATAATAATTACAATCTCTTAAGTCATGAAAACTTTTAAAGTGTTATTAAGTTTTCCTAATTATAAGTTATAGTCAGTAAACCCCATGTCATTTGAATTGATGTCAGATTAATAGCAAAACGAATTAATTCTTTGAATTATTATTATTGAAGACTAGTTTCACATCTATTTCTGAATATAAATCAAACAAATTGTTTGCAAATTAATCGTTAATTTCATTGATTGACAGTCGGTTTCAAATCAGTTATCATTGTATTTGACATAATATGAAATGATTTTAATATAATATGACATAAATATAGATTAAAATTATATGTCATTTGAGAATTAAATGAAATGAATATATATTTAGATCTAATCAAGAATTGATAATAAACTTCTCTCAGACCCTGATATATAAGTTCAATGAAATTTCAATTTAATTTACAATTTTATGTCTATTTTTAAGTTCAAATGACAATCATTTGTCAAATTAATAACAATATCATTGAAACAAATCATTATTTTTGAATAAATATAATTATTTTTAATGTTTTTAATAACAATTGGCTAAAAGTTTATTAAATATTTGATTAATGCAAAAAATATTATTAAAATCAATGTTAAAAATGATTTTTTCTGAATTATCCAAAATTTCCATGATCATTTACAATTATCTAATAAATATTTTCTCTCAGGAAAGTTTGAAAATAATTGAATTATTCATTTAAAAGGATCCTGTTCTCCCTAAAGCTCTTTCCTACTCATAATTTAGACCACAATTAGAAGCCTTTGGGCTAATAATAGGTCTAATATTGAATTCATACTCAGTTTGTTATCATTGAATAGATTTGAGGAAAAAGACTATAATTTTATACTTTAGGTAACAAACAAACTGTCAAAACATTATACACGTAATCACTGTGACAACAGATGACAGAAATCGCGACTCTATTAACATATTTTAAGCACAAAATTATTAATTTGTTTCAATTCTCACAATATTTTCTCACAATTAATGCCATCACTAAATGCAAAGCAATTTCACGATATCTTTGACTAAAACAGTAAAACTGGTAAAAATTCTCACGTTTTTTCAATACAAGAGATATAATGAAAATGATAATAAAATCGTTTATAACCGTAATATAGGCTCCGGTACAGTATATTTAGTGTAATTAGTCTGAAACTCTTCCTCTCAATACTGGATCGCCACTAAAAAAGTTACAAACAATTTATATAAGGAGTAAATGATTTGCAAAACTAATGATAGCTTTCTATCATTTTTATTCAATGATTAAATGAAAATATAAGTGAATATTAGTGTTAAGTATTGTAATAGTCATCGATATATGAATGCAAATAACATGAACTGCAGTTCCCATCTATGGATATGATATGCATTACTATTTGAGATCATTGCTCAATCAAGTAAATGGTGTTCAGCGTCAGACTATCATAAAGTGGTTGAACTCTTCCTCCTATGAGAGAAATTCGGTCATCCGATCGATACCAGTGCTCAACATTAGGAATGAGATCAGAGACAGACTGCAAGAGAAATACTCTTTTTATGATTCATTTATATCCATATATTATTTGAACACTTGGTTCACAAAACATGAATTCATTGAAATTAAAGTATATTTTTTTAACACTTATGAAAAATTGAATTGAATTTTCAATTAATATTCAAAAAGTGTTGTAAAAAACTTTAGATAAAAATAACTTTTAATATAATTGTTATAATTTTCTCACATATTATATATTAGTTCATAAAAATACTTAAATATTTGAATGCATTAAATAGTCTTTGAAGTCATAAATCATAATAAGTATAGCATTAGTCGACAACAGAATAATGTTTTTTCAAATATAAATACTTTTTATTAAAATACTGTATAATTGACTGAATTCTTGAATCAATGCTTTGAAAGGATATTAAATCTAAAATTTTATTTCAATTTAAAACTAAGTTTTAAATCTCTATTAGTATTAAAAGTGTTTTAAATTTAGTCTAAAAATAGTTTTAAATTTATTATAACTTTTGATTTGATTTACGAAAATGTCATTCAAAGGACTAATAAATGTCTTTTATATTCAATTGATTAAAAGGTTATTTCGTTTTCTTCGATGTCTTTGAATGGATTTGGTTTACAAGAAGTGCTAATCAATGAACAAAAGTCAAAGTCTTAATGAATCAAATTCTGTTATCAATGGCCGGTCCAAAGTGAGCACAGGTAGACAACTGGCTAACCATAAGATGACAAACCGGACGATAACATTCGGCACACGAATAAAGGCCGGAATGGAAACACTGCCAAACATTTCGGCCCCCAATCGAACAAATATACCCTCAGTTGTCACAAATAGCACAATCATAAGCACCGGTAGTTCGACCACTACAACCACTACAACCACCACAACCACAATATCATACATATCGATGTCGAGCTCTAGTACTGTATCGACAGTCAATAATATCACTGCAATTGACAGCACTCGAGAGTCAATTATCCCCTTTGATGGCTGCTATTCAACCCCTGATGACTATGAACTGATTCAATCTGTAATTTGTTCTACGTTAATTATTTTGGGTATTGTATACCTCTTATACGGCTACCGGTGCTTCAAAGCGGTACTGTTTCTGATTGGCTTTGCATTTGGGACAACCATTATATACATGATATGTACGGTTGAAAACCTTCTGCCAATGTATGGCAACGTCGGTGTGTCCGTAATGGCCGGACTTCTGTTTGGATTGATAACAGTGCTAGTCGTTTACGTCGGCCTCTTTATACTGGGCTTTCATTTGGGGCTCATTCTCACCGTTAAGACACTTATTGTGATATATATTCTTCAGCCATATGTCGACGCATTAGAGCCCCCGAACTCTGTTTGGATATTGTTTGCTATATTCATGTCAATGGGTCTGACCGGCGCCTGTGCCACACTGTACTTCCAGAAAGGTCTGTCATATTATACCACTTCCTATAAATTATATAAAGCAATACATTTCAAAAACTCTACTCTTTTTCAGTATTTTTAGCTTTGATTTAAACTAAAACCAAAAATATTTCAATATTTTTAGACTTTTTTCAAATTTATTGTCAATTATTTTGTCGACAATTCCTCAACAAATCCATTGCTATTTTCACTCAATATTTGACTCATTTATCCGTAAAACAGTCAAAATCTGTAATCTTTTGGTTAAAATTGATGAGAAAATTGTGTTTTTCTTTATATTTAAATCACTTTTTGAAAGGTTTGACACAAAGAAAACATTTGTTTATTATTTAATTCGCATTCAATTGATGTGAAGTTTATTGATTTAAAAATCAATGATTTTATACACTTTTCAGTTATATTTTCACTGAAAATAAGAAATCAAATTCAGGTTTTGAAACAAGATTTCCGTTTTATTATAATAATCCCCTGTTTTTGGCTGAAAAAACAATTCAACGAAAAATAGTTTTCAAAGATGTGTTGAAAGACAAAAATCAGAAACAATTTTCTTTTAAAACAAAAAACTTCAAAGTATTTCAAACTCAACGAAGTGTTAAAAATATTGTTTAAGAGATGAGAAAAAAATCATTTATTTATTCACAAAAAACTTTTCATTTTTTATGAAAAAAAACATAAAAACATTTTCAAAACAATACTAATCAACAAATCATCAGATATTTAATTAACGAAAAAGTATTTTCACATAAAACTTATGAAAATCTCTTTTATTATTATCTTTGCATACCATTCCTGTCATCAATCAAAAGGCTGTACAATAATAGCTACTGTTTTCTACGGAAGCGCTTTGACTCTCATTTGTTTGGATTATTTCGTTGAAGACTTTAAACTAATTCATTGGTTTCGCGACAAACTAAGAGACGGACAACAACTCTATGACTCAATAGGAATGACCAGAACTACAAATCTCTGTCTGATCTCATGGGTATTGTTAGCTCTCTGGCCGTCGTGTATCGTAATAGGACTGTTAGTCCAGTGCTTCATCACATCTAAAGGAATCAATTATGAGAATGACTATAATTATGGTGTCGTCACCTCTACTACTAGTCGTAATGCCGGACAGTTGGCTGCGAATCGGATTAGACGAGAGGAGCAGAAACTTGAACAAAGGCAACGAAAGTATAGGTACTTATATCAGGTGCGGACAGCACACGGAGATGTCATTTCTCAGGTGAGAGCAATCAATCTTTCCATTCATTACAATAAGAGCTTTTCTAATGATATCTATTTTTTCCGTGTCTTTCAGTCATATATCCAGAGTTTGCATAAGAAGAAGGTCTGTCCACCGGATGATAGCCTGACCTACAATTCAGACCTTTCCAGTCATTTAACGATAATTCCTTCGGACAGTCGGACAACAACAATGAGTGTCGCCTAAACTCTTATGCCATTAATTAGTTTCAAATTTCATTTCAATTTTTATTTCAAAAATTCATTTAATTTTAATGAAAGAAAATTTTTTGAAATAATTTTATTGTTTTTTTATTTTTGTTTTTAACTAATATTTAATTCAATTATAACTGACTATCGATTAGAGAAAGAAAAGTTAAATAAATTTTAAAATCAATTAAATATTTATTTAAATAAAAGACTTTGAGTTTATTTTTTGGAAAATAAAATTAATTTTAAATAAAATTTTAATAAAATTTATTTCAAATTACAATTGAATTCATAAAATATTTTGTATTAAATTTAAATGAAAACTAAAATCAGTGCAAATATTTTGAGAATAAATTACTGCAAACCAATGGATCCGATGCTCCGGTACTGACAATCGCATGGAGTGTACCACCAGTTCATTAGATCCGATCGATTCCTCTGAACATCATTTGTATTGAGTTTTTGGCAGAGATCACACCAATCAATACCCATATCCCGTCACTTTCACGCAATAATTGCTTTTCCAACTCAGATATGAATTGTATTTTTGTTTGTCGTTTGAAATCACTTTCAAATATTCGGCCAAATCTTTCATAGACTTGAAGTC